>JADDOH010005010.1:0-92542 GCA_016648135.1 Agrypnia vestita
ACGAAACGGACCAATCACAGGCGCGCTTTGCCTTCGACGGGTTGAGCCGGAGGCGACCGTCCTGATGACTGAGTCCGGCCAATGGCGAGCGCCGGCGGTGAGGTCATCGCGCATAGGATGAGTCACTGCACTAGCGTGGATTTCAGAGGTATGGTGAAATCGTTGCTATAAAGGGAGCGAACACGATGTACTCAGCCCCTTCAGTTCGAGACCAGACTTGCGAGCGGGAGCGCTGCCCAACAGACTACCGACGGAGCCCTGAGTTCCAGAACATCATTTGCGGACGGAGTTGCTGCCCGGACGTATGGAGGAATCTACCATTCATCAGTACCAGAGAGGATCATACCGCCACTGTGTAACAGCTAAGGAACATATTTATATTATCTATTACGGTTAATTATTTTCACTATCGAAATGTATTTATTTTGGGAATATTTGAGTTCGGAATAATTGTGTAATTAAATATCACGATTGCTTGTGTGATATTGGTTCAAATCGTACGAGAATTCCTTCCAAACGGATGTATTTTTATGCAAAGCGAATTTCATACCGTTTATGCTGAAAATTGAGTACACGGAGTTCTATATGAATTACTTAGTAGCATTATAATAATTACTGTATTGCGTAGGTATTGCGCAATCATTACACTCGGTCTACAACTAACTCTTTATGAATCGAGTACCTCGGTACATCTAGCTTAACAAGTAGCTTCAGAATGACGAGTAAAGGACAGAATGGGGAAATCTAACTAAAGATTGGGGATATCTGGTTTGTGTTAGCCTAGCTGGCTGAGGGGTGGATGATTGCCGGCACTTGGGCGTGGAACCCGCACAAGCCCCTGCAGGGCCCCTTAAAGGCGGGGTCCTCCTTGTTGCTCGGGGTCGTCAATAAACCGACCACCTAACCTCATCTGTCGCAAACTACTTAAACCAACAAAAAGGTTCCCTATGTCTTTGGAAGGATTTCCATGCTTGAATGCTGTAAAACCTTGATAGAAAACGTTAACTTCTATTTCGTCCTCTGTAAGAAAGACAGGGCCAGAATAAATATAAAAATCATTCACTCATATGTAATAGCTGGGATATTATAAATATGTTACTAACACTCTAACATTTGTCCAAAGTAAATGTTGCAAGATGCAGAATCGTGGGACGCCATTCTGAAAAGGCATAATGAGATTGCACAATAATTTGTAACATCGCTGACTATGCCCGCAAAGGAGGCTAATGTCGTCATCAATTCGTACCAAAAGAGTACATGATTCTTCAAACACCGGCCTAAAAGAAAGGCGCCTCAAGACAACACACATCATCAGAAACTCGTACCAAAAAAGTACGGCTATCTCAATTATAAGCCTAAAAGAGGGGCGTCACGGGATCACATCTCGTAAAGAAGAGATAGAGTCTCGGGATGCAGTAAGTTCCGGAGGAACAAGGGGGGCCATTTAGTCACTTAGGAAGTTGATCACCGGGTTTAGGCGGGCGCGGAGCCTCAACCCCCCTCGGCAGAGATGCTGAGGGTTTTAAAAAAAACCAAAATTTAGCATTCAAAGAAACTATTATTTCATATAAACTCACGGGCTGTTGTAAAATCCTTTCGAACAAACCATCCCCGAGACCTTATCTACTTATTTATAAAGAAGTTTCGCTTCAAAAATGTCGTATTTCGTAAATAGCAAATATATGTATTATTTTCTCACGCAATTAATATGAACAGGTTCATGCACGTCTAGGACGAAACCATTCAAGGTAAGAATTTGCTAATACAAAGTGTTTATTATTATTAATTTCAGTGTTAAGAATTTGCTAATACAAAGTGTTTATAATTATTAATTTCGGTGTTATTTAATATGTGTGAATTTTTCCCTTTGCAACGTTCGAACAATTCTACTGGTTTGTCCCCAAACGGAAATGTTTTATTTCTAATACACGAATTCTTCTGGTGAACGTATTTTTATTGTAACATAAATGTATAGATTATTAGGTTCGTTAGATGTTTTTATTACGTAATATTATGCAATTGTTTCCACACTGCTCCTATAAAGGAATTTGAAGTTATTACGATACACAACGGGGTCCTTCATCCATTAGACGAATCATGTGCCAATTCAACGACGTATTACGAATAGTATATATTGTATTTATCGAGATTTAGTCGCATTTATTATTTCTAGTGAGGTTTTAGTATTGGTTCCAGGCGCCATTATGAGGCGGAAATAGTTCATATTCATAGCCCGACTGCAATAGGTATTTTTGTCGCGTAAGAGGTAGCACTTTTAGGAATATAACTGTGTTTTATGTTTCGTCCCTGACGGACAGGATGGTATAGCTGTGGCTATTTAGGTAATGTACTTAGTAAATGCAAAGGGCATTAGGTATTATCGATTTCGTCTGCGAACCCAAGATGCTAGAATTATTTTCGGTTAATACGTATTTTTAGTTAATTTATCGTATAGAATAATTTCTGATAGTATAGAACATTATTTCATATGAAAAGTCGAATTTTAGTAGTAGTAATATTTCTGTATTGAATATTTAATTTTTAACAACTGTATCGCTACATCATATGGTTGAAGTCGACCGGTTGCATCCTGTCGCTCAATCGCGCGCGCTCACATATAAGATCGGAATGAAAAATATAATAATAAATACTACTCGCGTCAATTATTTTACGACTGTATAATATTTTTCATATGATAGAAAGCATCTCTAGAAAATACCGTCATTTGACGAGGACCCACTATCTCGCAGACTCATCACAGTGCTTACCGTGACCAGGAGAACGATTTATATTGAAATACAATAAAATGCTTTATAATATTAATTGAACATCATTTCGACATTAAATACAGTCCGCTCGATTTGATTAGGAAGATACCCGCGATTTGGTTAGGATGCCCACCATCTACCTGGGTTACTACAACGTGTTCTACTTTCTCGCTTATAAGTAACACACATTTATTTCACTTATTTTCGCGTTCTCCGCAATTTCACCTGAATACCATTTTTACGAAACGTGTTACATTCACAATGTGTATGAATATATCCGACCGCATGCAACCAACGTACCGCAGCTCGTTAATAAAATATGTACCGGAACGTTTACTCTGTACTTACACGCGGCAGAGAACAACTTCGGCGGGGCGGGGCCTCGCGAGGGATGGAAATAGATGTTGCGACAGTTGCTCCCTCGGGAGGTACAGAATAAGGTTACGAGGGTCAGGAAACAATCGCCACCCTGTGCACTTACGGACCTGCATGCTCGACCCAACAAATGCGCACTCATTAACGTCCAACACTAGCGGCGGTACAATTTGTTGAATTCGTAACCCCTCCTAACTCCGGGTTCCACGTTAGCGAAACAGATCGTTAACGGGAACAGTCCAAACATCGCGTACGTAGTCCAACTTTGCTCAGACATGTTAATGTCGAACTACCAAGTAATATGAACCAAACTTTCACCGACTCGTGGAAGTAATAAATTTATTAAGAAATAAACGTATTTTTCGCTGGATTTTTCAATACAAACATGCAGTCATTGAGGACTGCCGACAGAAATAAAAACTTAAAACTATGGAATAACAATGTTTTTTTGGATTTTCAAATTAATCGTAGTATCAAAAATTAAAATTTCATAATTTATAAATTAAAATCATCAACATTACTCTGGTTTTTACATCTATTGGCACTCCGAGGGACAATTATAGGTTAATTTACTAACCAAAACCTTTGTGTGCTGCCATTACATATAACTTAATTTACAAAACATGAGTGCTGAGATGGTTTGGTCATGTGGAACGTATGAACGAGGAAAGGATGGTTAAGAAAATATATGAGGCGAGTGTTGAAGGCAACAGGAATAGAGGGCGTCCGCGAAAGACCTGGCACGATCAGGTACTACAAGTATTTGAGGATGGCCCTGTTAAAATCCGCAACAACCGTATAACGTGTGTGAGAAGATGTATGAATGTGGCCGAAGCAAAAGTGGTGTGCCAGGATAGAAGAGTGTGGCATTCAATCCTCTCTGCCTACCCCTGCGGGGAAACGGCGTGATGGTTAGTTAGTTAGTTAGTTAGTTACATAACGCATACGTTACGCAATATTTGTATGTATATGAATTTCAATGAACTAATTTTTTTACATTATTTTCAATGTTTGCATCATTATTATCATTAATTTCAACAACACTTAGGTTATTCTTCAACAAAGGATGCAATAGATTTATAGTAACTGAAGTAAGAAATTAATAGCTAAATAATTACATTAATAATTAATAAGTGCTTAAATAATAATTAAAAGGCCAGGCGCAATACGTCATACTTATAGCTACAGATGTACTGCTAACATTAGAATGTCGGTGACGCGAACTCATAAGATTTTACCACTCTAAAAGTTTTCACTTCAAAAACACCTGGATTACTAGGTTAATTCCCAACAAATTTTATAATTATTTAACGGCGAGGTGTTGTACAAAATCTGCCAGGAAATTAGTACACAAAAGTGCAAACCGACATTATAGAGCTCGGAATGTTGTCTTTTCCCACCCACATATCACGACAAATAACTAATTTGACAGCAACATTTGTGAGATAACGAAAAGACCAAAAGGTTTCCGAGCTCGATGTTGCCTTCTGGCAGTAATAATATGATGGTTTTAAGAAGTAAACATTTCGCAGTTACTCTAAAAACGTACCTATAATAATAGCTAACAGGATGTTTTTTTAATCCTAACGATATTGAACATAATATAATTAAGAAAATTGCAAATAAGGGTTACTTTCTTAGGAAGAATAAGACAAACATTGTCTCAAGAAAGAGCCATGATAATTTATAAATCGATATAAAATGATATTGCCCCACTACTTTCTACATGAGGCATAGAATATATATTACAGAAATGTATTGAAAATCTGAATTAACTAAGAAATCTTTTGATAATGTTAGGTACTTAATTATAATACATTGTCTTGTATATTTAAAAAAGTAGTTAATATCGTTCTATCTCAAAATCAAAGCTTTCAAAAATCGACGCGTAATAGATTTCACTGCCGTTTTTTTTTGCCAAAGGAGATTATCTAAAGCCAAGTGCATTTAGACAATCTAACAAGGCATGCGGTATACAACTTCAACAGAAGTAATCGTTCCTCGAGTTCCTTTTTTAAATAAAAGAACGTTTAATAATTACAGCTCATTCGAATTTCATCGATTTGACATGCTTTATTAAAATAGTTCGGATAATCCTGTGTGTAATAGTGTATAATAAAAAGATATTTTCTTTAATAACACACTTTTCAAGGGGCTATAATGATTGCGCGTTTATATACTTTCTTTCAAACGTAATTTTAAGTTGATAACTACATATCTCTTCTGTGTTAAATTATAGTCAAATATTTTATGTTTCTTTTGTAATTCAGAGTACATACTCATCTAGTAACCTTTGTTTTAAAAATACCTGACCGTTTGTCATTTTGTAGGTACAACCACAATATACCCAGAACAGTAGTTTATCGCCGGCCTGTCGGCGAGTTATTAGCCTACTCTTGCGTTGACGCTAGGGTTGTCCCTTTATTTTTCTCAAAAACCTCGAAAGGGAGTTTTGGGGAAAAGGGAAAAAGGGAGTTTTGTAAAAACTTCGTTTTTATGGGTTACTTTTTTAAATTGGAATCATTACGATTAATTAATCAGCGTGCGCGAATGGCACCGAAGGCACGGCCCTTACTGCCGCCGCCTTGTGCCCCCATATTCAATGTCAATGTGTGCGTCACAGTGCGCGCGTACACGGTGCCGAGCACGCACTCACACATTCTAAAGGGTAGCGGCCAGTTTGTATGAAGACGTATTACTGTTCTTAGTATACTGTGGTACAACGTTCTCTTACATTTTAATTTTTTTTTAATTTTGTTTTGTGAATAAACTTTTATTTGTACACAATGAACGGCACGCCGCACGTCAGGAATGTAATCAATTTAATTTGAAACTCGTGGAGAATGTTCAATACTTGCAATATTGCTTCTGTAAGACCGGCGATACTCCTAGTTTTTTTATTAGATGTAATTAATAATTTTTATCCCTGAAATAAAAATTCACTAAGAAGAACACTCGTTGTAGCTTTGAATGGTGTAA
This sequence comes from Agrypnia vestita, assembly GCA_016648135.1. Taxonomy (NCBI): domain Eukaryota; kingdom Metazoa; phylum Arthropoda; class Insecta; order Trichoptera; family Phryganeidae; genus Agrypnia; species Agrypnia vestita. The sequence continues at coordinate 6,123 of JADDOH010005010.1, forward strand.
CAAAAAAATCTGAGGTGTATTCAGACAGTTAGTCGTATTTTCCAAAAAGAAAAATGATCTGCCGGTTATCGTGCATAACATTATTTAGAGTGAAATTTATTACGACTTTTACGAATCATCTGACATTTTTTGTATCAAGATTCAGATAATCGTTTTTGATGTGTAACATATTTTCTCTCGCTTTCCTGCAATCTGTGGCAGTGATTTTGTGAAAAAGGACGGAAATGCGTAACAGGACATAAGACGCCGGGGAAGCGCACGCGATGTAAAAAAATCATCCTTTATAAACAAATCGATGTCCAGCAAGCGCCATCATAGCGAAGACGCACACTTCCAACAGCCAGCTCTTATGATTTTGTATATATGTTATGTGGCTGGTGTCAAGCGTGTGGATGTTGTAATTTTAATATTTTGACTTATATCTTCGATTAATTCGATAATTATAATATTTTGACTTATATTTTCGAAACTATCCAATAAATATTTTTTTTTACATTAATGTAAATAATAACTACCCTTAATGATTTACATTCTTAAATTTTATGTAATTTGTGTGATTATTTTTTAGATATTTATTTAAAGTTTTCATACAATATCTATAGTGGCGTACTACCGCCATCTAAAAAATAATAAAAACATATAATAACCAAACACATTTCTAAAAAAAATACATATGTAGATATACGGTACCTACCTAGTGTGGCAAAATTCATAAATATGATACAATAAAAAAAATTAAAAAATGCACATTAATTATCTTTACTTGTATTTACTAATTAATAAATGCGTGGGTATTAGCTTTTTTAAATTGTGATGTTAATTTCTGTTGTTGCTCTATTGATATTTTTAATTGTGAGATGTCAAATGTCACATATCATATGCGACTACTGAAAAGCTCCCTCGTTTTTTTTTTTTTAACTGTGTTACAATCATCAAAATTCCCAATAGTTTAAGAAATTACTAACTAATGATTTACATACTAAATACTAATAAAATTTGTAGGTTATGTTGTAGAGGTGTCTCGAAGCTGATAGTAAAAAACTTCGGGGGAATGTGCTAGCAAAAAAATCTGAGGTATATTCAGATGGTTGGTCACATTTCCCACAGAGAAAAGTGATCTACCGGTTATCGCGCGTGACAAAAATTTAGAGTGAAATTTATTACGGCTTTACGTATCATCTGACATTTTTTTTGTATCAAGATTCAGACATTCTTTATTTTTTAAAACTGTATTACAATCATCAAAATTCCCAATAGTTTAAGAAATGTCATGAGAGAACAGTTACATTTAAAAGTTATGTCATAGAGAGTGTCTCGTAGCTAATAGCAAAAAACTTTGGGGGAGTCTTCTTCATTAAATTTTCTTAATATTAAATATTATTTATACTTGAAACGTGTGAAATTTTGACAGTTAAGGCGATAAATGATATCGAAGTTTGCATTTTATTTTCATTATACCTGACATATTTTCTATAAAACGTTAGACTATTACTACAGTAACTTACATGGAATATTAAAAATTTATTCACCTTGATACAAATTAAAAAGAATTATTGAAGTCTTTTAGAAATTTTAAAAAAAAATTGTAAGTTTATTTCCATTTTATTTGGTTTGTATAAAGCGAATGCATATTTAATATTTCTATAAAAGAAACTATAGAGCTAGAAATACGTTTTACAAAAAATAAATAAAAAATATTGAGAAAATGTCGCATATCTCCGTAACTGTATATTCGTAATACTTCACCCTAAGTGTAGAGAATATTTTCTATTCTATATAAACAAAATTGAATAAAGAAGACTTCCCCGAAATTTTCGCTTCTAGTTATAAGACTCCCTATTTACACCCCACCTTCAAGGACTTAAAATTCTAAATATGTTTATTTTATAAATAATGCAGCACCATTTTTTTTAACTTCACCTCATGGACGATGAGCCAAACTCTCGCGAAAGAAATCCAAATAAGGAATATTTCAATTTTGACACAATATAGTTTAGAAAAAATTGATTTAAATGTCGGTAGATGCCGTACTTTTCCAAGTTTATCAACACATTTTCTAACTTCATGAGGTAATTAGTACATGAAAATATTTTAAAAATCCCAAATCCCCTCACGACTGCCCATTTTTCATTTTAGAAACATTGTTTGTAGTTTAAAACACATCTGTAAATTCGTATGTATCATCTCTTAAATTTTTATCGAATTGCGCTATTTTTCAGGTGAAACTGGGTTGGCATGCTGTCCCGAGGTGCTAGAGTGATAAATGAAATACTAGAAACAAAGGAAATATTTTTAAACCACATATCAAAATGATATTTTCAGACCACATATCAAATTTGCTCAAGAATTCAGTACAAGCACTGCCACTCGATTTCCAACATTGACCAGAAACGTTCCGGAGTATTTGATATAATGTTTTTTTTAAACGTAATAATATAGTTTTTTTAAATACTAGCTGCGCCCGCGCGGCTTCGCACGCGTAGATTTTTAGTACACTGTTTGGATTGTCAAAGAACTTTCGCAAACCTTCTAGAAAATTCTCCTTCCAGAACTTTCAAGAAATTTTTCGAATGTACAGAAACCTTCTAGACACACCGACACATCCGCCACTCAGTTTAGAACCTTACAGAACTTTCGGGAATTTTCTAGAACCTTCTATTTCCAGAACTCTCTAGAGTAGGTTTTTCCGGAACCTTCTAGACTCACCGACACAGTCGGCGCGCCTTTCGTTAGCGGCATTCCCATAACAAAACAATGAGCTAGAAAGCACATTTTCGTCACCCACTCCCACCCACGCACAGCCACCCCCACCAAACTCGCATATTTTCGATGTGACACCAAGGGCTTTCCATCACCATAACCACCGGTGGGTGGTTGTGGCTGGTTGTGAAGAAAACTTGGCGGGTAGGGAAACACGTATATATATATATATATATATATAATATATATATATATATATATATATATTGATACATTGTTTTCATTATTTTATTGCTTATACGATTTCAGAAAAATAATTTTAAAATCTACCAAAATAACTTCGACGTATACCAGTGTGCTGTAAAAATATGAATACGATTAACAAGTATTATATAAATTCGTGACATATTAATAATCATATATTTGGAGATATATTTTAATTCAATTTACGCTAGATAGTATATCGCTGGGATTATAATTAAATTATGAGGTAAGATGGAGCTTCGCTAAGTAAATCAACCCATGTTTAATCTTTAACTTAGCGACACATCCTCTACAGCATTTATTGGTTCACACGATAGCCAACTTATAATGAAATAAATGATCGATAGCTGGGTTTTCAGGATAAGTTCAAACAAAACTTACTTCCGTCTAATAAGATCTCAGGTTTTCCTTTTGGTTCAGAATTTTCTAGAGAGGCAAAATCTTCCATTGCAATGAGATCCGAAGCCTAAAGTCTTTCAAAGGTACGCCTTCCAGTAGCCCGAAAAACCTACACTGAAAATTTTAACATATATTTTTTAAAAATTCATTTTTAATAGTATATTTAGTAAATAATAGAATTTTATCATTAACTAATCTAAACCATGCATATATTCACTTTCATAAAATAATTATACTGAACATCTGCGTTCTTACTTCATATTTTTGCTTTTTTAACATTCTCTGGTAATTTTTTTCATTCCTTTAGTCCTTTGTAATATAATGTTTTCTGCATGTACCTACAATTATATTTTATTTCTATATGGATTTCTTATTTCATTCAGATATCTTTGTGTTATGTCCACAAATATATGTGTTTATGTTATTTAATTTTCGAAATACCTACTATCATCTTTTTAATTTTAGAGAACATATTTTTTACATACTGACGTACTCACAAACGTAACATTAACTAGGTACGTAATGTTTTTTAAATGATATTAAAAAACTTACGATAATGACTTTTAACGATAATGACAAACGCCAAATATCTTCGACGATTAAATCACCAGGTTTGTCTGAATACAGTAGTGTATTTACGGAGTTGAAGAATAGGTTTTTTTTTGCTTGGGATCAACACAACCGTTGATTTGATAAAATGATTGTTTTTAAGAAACAAATTTGTGAGACGAGAGCCTAATCTCTGCAATGGAGAATTTTCATATGTGTCATCAGTGCTGATAATATAATATGTTGTAACATTTAACTAAAAAATAGACCAAAACCAATAAATTGGTGAAAAAATTGTTGAAATCTGTCAATACATGTCAATACAATACAAAAAATGTCAAACAGAGAAAAATAATATTAAAGTAAGTGTATTTTAGCGCGGCTTGATTGACCTCCAACTCGCCTGTGACGTCACGCGTCCGCAAAGCCGGGCGCTGGAGCACGAGCCGCGATGCACACCGGGTACAAGATATGACGTCACGCGACTCCACCGGATGGAACAAAATTATTCATAACAAACGCAAATTTTAAATTCTATAACTTGATAAGTTTTTGAGATACCTTCATTTTACATTCAGACTTTCAATTTTACTCAAATTTTCATTTTCATTCATTGAAAAAAATAGATAATAATAAATAAACTTAATTAATTGAGTAATAAATTAATTAATAATTAATTTAATAATTTATTTTTATCGATTTATTCATTAATGAAGTAAAAAACATTAATGTATATACATTACATTAATGTATACTTTTTGTTTTATAGGTCTACCTATAGACTAATAAAAAGAAGACAAAAATTCTCATTATCTTGTATTAAAAATATCAACCCAATTTTCCTTTGTTTTAATTTTTTTTTTAAATATATATATACATAAATATTAATAAAATAATTGAAGATTAAACTGAATAAAGTTTAGGTTTTGGATTCAACTCATTGAACTGGTACACTTGAAAACAACCGCAAAACTCATTCATTTGCAAAAATCGTTGTGAGCGATCGCGATATTTCTCGCGGATCCCGGACAATGGCGGGTAAAAACCACCCCTATTTTGACGCCCCATTGCATCCGTTTCCCGCGGCCTTGCAATTAGTTTCAGTGCTGCGCCAAGAGCAGGAAATGGGCCTTCTGGATTCTGCATTCTGAGGGCCACAATGTGGGAGATTATCCTGCGGGAGACTGAACTTCTTAATTGTCGGCTCAAATATTTAATGCTTTCGGATTCAATTAAAAAAACATCCATTCACATAAATTTCTATTTTTCATGTCATCTTATATACTATTAAATAAATTTTACAAATGTATTATCCAAATATTTAAAGAAATGAAAAAATTAGGCAGGCACACGAAATTCTAGAAATCCACCAATCTTTTTAAAAATTTTAACATCCCGATATATATTACTAGTGCAGAGTTATTATTTAGTAATAAATCATTTCCATCAACTACCTGCAATATTTAAAAAAATAAGTCTTAAATCATTCAAATCTAAATTTTAAAAAATATATAAAACAAACTCCAATATAATTTCCAATAATAAGTAGGTATATTTAATCTCTCATTTTTAATACATATTTCATTTTCTACTTCAAATATATTTGTTATAAATTGAATTTTTTTATATTAGTTTTTATATTTAATATAAATTTTTTATAAGTAATAATTTTATAAAAAATTACATTACATAGATTGTATTACATTGTAAGCGATTTCTCTATCTAAACACGAGCAGTTTTGCTTTCTTAGGAAAGGAGCACGTAAAATCTTTATTTTTACAATTATTTATATGTTCATCTATGTTCAAATATACTTAAGTAAAATTATCTTAATTAAAAAATATTTGATACCTTCTTTAATCATCGGATTTTGTTCTAAAAATGCAACTTCACTTTAAAAATTTATACCCTGATCCGCGGTCTTCATTCAAAATGGCAGCTGTTCGAAAACTTTTTGATTCCGTTAGTATTCATCCTAGTGAAATAGTAGTAAAAATTTTCCTCGTTCTACTTCTCGTGGTTTATCCAATCCGAGCTCCGTTCATTTGGACCTAGTAAAAAATGTAGAAGAACAAAAAAACGTGTGGGGTCGGGGGACCCCCGTCAGTCCCTAACGCCTTTTCTTCAAATATGAATGTAATTCCATATGGAGTTCTAGATTCTTTATATTTGTATATTTTCGTATTTTTTTCGTACTTTTTTTTATAGTTCTTTATCTAACTGTCGTACTATTTGTTATTTTCTAATATTATATTTATACATTTTGTTATTTATAGGTTTATCATTTTTTTCTTAGTTTTACCAGCTTCGAGGAAACTTGTCATGAATATTTTTTAAATATAATACAAGTTTTATTACGTTGTACTGTATGTTTCCCAAAATAAAATAAAAAATAAAAATTGAGGTTATACGCACAATGCTCGTCTACTTGAATCTCGATACTCGCACGCACACACATACACACACACAAACAGACACACACACACACACTCGTATATAATAAAAAGAGAGAGAGAGGGAGAAAGTCGCATGGAGGGGGCATAACGCTTTTTCCTTACGTGACGATTTCTACCAGTCAACTCCTACCGCAATGAGGAACTTTGTTCCAAAAAATCTACTACACTAGATACAGACTTAATTCTATGACTTCATTGAGTAGGTACTTTCAGTAGATATCTATTATGCATACATTATAAACAATCAACTTTAGTAAATGGAATCCTGAAAAAACTTTTTAGTGACAACCTTTGGATGCCCATCTTTCTAAAGTTATTTAGTTTTATGTGTATTTTTATTAAGAGTACATTGGGTAAGGTAATAAATACCATGCACATTTTTTAAGATTCTTTGATATTTGCTTATTTCACATTCGAATAAAATACAGTAATTTTATAATAATTTCCATTCCTAAAATAAATGAAAAAACACGCACCCACACACCCCAGTTAACAATGCAGCAATACAACATTTGTTAGTGGCAAGAACAATACTAGGGGTGAAACGTCAGGAAAAAAGAAGAAGAAGAAGAATATTTTCTTATTTAACCACTGTCTTACTTTAAAATTAGAGATGTATGAAAGCAAAGGCAGCAAGATACAAAAAAAATTAATGCAGTCATCGAGGATTACTAATATAGAATAGGTATATTGGATTCGAATTTTTATAAGAAATGCCTTTAAATTTAAAGAAATTTAGTCAAAGAATTCAGTGCATTCTTAATTTGTTATAATTCTTGGTGACTACATTCAAAACATTTTTTTAATTTTTTGGATATTGCCGCCTTTGCTTTTATACCCGTCATTTTATCACGGGTATGAGAAGCCAGTGCCATGTCCACTGGATTAAAAAGATCGCCAATATTCATTCTTTGCCCCACATGTTTCTTTTCTCGTGATTCCTTTCTTACATTTCTATGTGTACACTGTGTGTTTTGGAGCTTTTGAGATAGCTATGTATTCAGGTTTCATTATCATAGACTTCATTTTGCCTATCATGCACGTATATGATAGGCAAAATGAATATATGATATCTAGAATACACTGTCCTTGGTACATTATGCATCACGTTTTCATTCAAAACCATGTGACATCTTACAATAAAATACTGTATATCATTGTGTATCCCATAATTACACCGAGTACTGAAAAATTTATAAAAATTATGTGATGAGAGATATCATCACTCGGATAAACGATAAACTAATTCATTAATGTTTTGCACGAACTTAACTTAAACTTACCAAAACTGCGATGAAGCAAGCTTTCGGTATCAACTTCTAATCGCTTAACTGTACTCTCAACGAAATTAATGACTGTAAATTTGCACACAAAGTGTATCAGCACATGGTAAGAGATCGCATGCTTGGCTTATGTGTACATATAAACCACCCAAGTCCAAGTTTTCCTCGGTGTTTGTTTATTTTAAAGACGCCAAGTTAATAATTTGTGACAGTTTTGTGACAGTTTTGAAACAGACTACTAGTTAGTTGGATGTTACAAATTTTGTCAAATGATCTAAAAGTGCCGAGTATTAATTTGAAGCAAATTTAGATATAATAATAATTTAGAGAAAGAAAATCGACACTACCAATAGCTTCTTCTGAAGTTCAATGTTTTTATCGCGATGTATACAAGTGTAGCGTAATGTGTAGTAAGCAAAGTAGCAAGAGTAAATATTCACGGTTGGAATATTCACTGGTTCATTGGGGATGCAAAATTAACAAAATAATATTTAAATATGTATAATAGTTTCAATCTTAAAATTGAAAAGATAATAATTGACGGTTTTAATGGTTTTACGGTCAAAAGAGGTCGGTATAAGTGAGATATCCCCGCTTGAAGCTTCAGTCTTTTTTTTATTTAACTCTCATCGACCAATAGGCCGCATTATGGATTCATTCGTGTGATGATTATAGGGGTATCAAGTACAATTATAATTACAAACCTCAATAATATAAATATTGTTGAGGTTTTATAAAAAATAGGACAGAATTTTCAATTATTGCGGTTGGATTTGATTTATGTTTTATCGTGATATATTGTACCGCTATCGTTCTATTTCCGGAATTCCAGATATTATGAGCCATCTATAATATATCTTGATTAATGATATCCCCCATGGAATAAAGTCCAGGTCTGTGTTCTTGAAAATTTTAAACATATTCAAAATATTCTGAAAAATTGTTTCATTATACATTGCCATTTTCGTAATATTTGAACCTTAAAGGCGCTTTACACAAAAGCAGTATAGACCTAGATTACTATTTACAATTTAAATGCTTTTGGAAACTTATAGAAATGATTTTAAAAAAAAATGTTTTTTTTTTTATATGTTTTCTAAATATTGATTCTTTATTTCTTTGAAAGTATCTATACATGTTTTGTAAACTAATAAAAAAAATATTGCTTATGACAATACCTAATGTTTTTACGACAAGCTCTCCAGAAGAGTCTAAAAGAATAGAACAAAGAAAAAATATTTTATCTTTGTTTTAAATTAATATAATATATAAATGATCCTTTAATCGTTTCATTACCAAGCTACTTTAAAAAATATCCTTCCGAGACATGTGAGAAAAATTCTTGTTACTGTACTCCCTCATTTGTTAAATGAAAACGAGATTATGTCGTAAATTATTTTTATGTCGTCTTCTTTCGCAAACATTCTCCTGTTCTGTATAAAGACGCAGGTGCGAGGGCACCCACAATTATTTTGTTTAATTATAAGAGCAGCTTCCTTCCCTTTGTAACAAAAGCCTAGATTAAATGTATAAACCTCGCCATCTTCCCCCGGACATGATAAATGTCCGAGCCTTCATTGTGTTACGAAGGTCCACCCAATCAGACGTGCGTCGGCAGAACTGTTATTCTGAACCACGTTTCTGATCGGTTATCCCCAGGCCCCGGTATAATAATATCCTTACACATCACTCATTGTCTACCTATAGGATTAATGTTAGGATGAAAATCGTCAGTTTTTCACGAGGAGTGCTCTGATGACGATTGTGCATACTAATTAGAATTTTTTATTAATAAAAATACATCTTTATTGTGATGTTTGAATCTAAGAATTGAGTTCTGTGATATTTAAGAAATATTAAAATAAGAATCGTATACAGATAAAAATTAAACTAAAATCGGGCAATTAGAAAAACGAAAATAAAAAAAAATAAGATAAATTAAACACAAATTCACTTGATGGACTTGGCGTTAACATTGTAGAGTTTATTAATGATGATCATTAAATTAGGTGAAAAACATTACCTTTGTTATCTCTATGTGAGTTTAATAATATTTTTATATTTTACTACTTAAGTTTCGAGAGTGACAAAATTTCTCATCGACAGGTTAAGTATTATTAAACTTACTATTTAGAATATAGAACTTTTATATTGATTAGATTCGAATATAGATAATTAATTGGTTGGGTACTAACAAAATGAGCTTACTGGTGAGGTGTTACTGTTAACAAAAAGTTACTGGTGTAAGCGTGGTTGTAACGGCAATATTGAAAGAAGAGGAATAGAGTTAGTGAAAGTAATAATTTTAAGCAAAATAATACTCGAGTTCATTTTTACGAATGGAGAAGTTTAAGAGTACATGAATGGAAATAATTATTACTATTGTCACGTGGTCGTGGCTGCTGGAGGAGGACAAATGAAATCACTGGAAATTTATTAGCGATTTATTAATTAATGACTAATTTGAATTATTCAATGTACAACGTCACTTAACCTTAAACTGAACGTTTTTCTTTAACCTACACTATGTCGCAATATATCACTCGTATATGAATTCGTTTTTATCGCTGGGTAACGCGTATTTATCGCACGTAGAATTTCATGCACATAGAAGTCGCTCTGATTTATTTCGCCAATTAAGTAGTTCGCTTGATTATTTCTCCTTATTTTTCGCTTCGGTTATCTCACGACTGGCCACCCTGGGCGTTCTCTCGCGGTTCATGGCCGACTTCGCACCGAACGAACTGTCAAACACGGTAACTGAACTGCGCCGCGGCGTGGTTTAGTATTTATACACAAGAGCTGGTATTTTCGTACTTTTTAGATCATTCTAGTATTGAGGAGAAAGTCCTCGTCGCTTCTCGATTGTTCCAGGCGTTTCCCAAACGTTGTAGATCACCCTAGATTGTTATAGGCTATTCTCGATTCTTCGATAGTGTGAGTGCGCAATTCCTTTTGCTTGCCATTCCGTGACACTATCTATAATGTGTTTATGACAATGTTCTTTTATCATAGTCTATTGTTGAGATTTCTAGAAGTTAGACCGACATGTGTAGTATCGCAATTTCCTAAACTCCGCTTTTCTTAATTCATTTATTTTTTACTTTTACTTTTAATTTAGAAGTAACGCCCCCAAGTTATTATTAGTAAAACATAGTAAAATATTTATTTTTCATTAATATAAGAAATATAAAAATATTATTTAACTCACGTAGAGGTTACAATGTTTTTCACCTTATTTAATGATCACGAATTCAGGAATTTTAATTTTTTCTTTGGTTTAAACCATCATCACATCTATAAACCAAGCAGTTTCGGAACCACCGCTTATTCTTCAGGGTAAATTAAAAACTAAATATCACAAAATAGAATAATTATATCTACTGTTTGACACATACTTCTACTCATATAAAAATATATAATATATACAACCTTTAAAAATTTGACATTGTGAGTATATTCTTAGGGTGGAATCGGGAACCTTGCACTGTACAAGTGATTACTTAAGCGAGCTAATACAGATCATAAGCCTATAAAGACGTCCATATATGTTTTCCGTGTAAATAACTTCGTCTCTTCTAGCTTTTATAATTTATCTTAATACACGAAATCACACCGAAAACCGTAAAAATTCTGATGTACCAGGCATAAGGTCAAGAGTAGAATAGGATATTTGATACACTTCTGGGGAACCGGAAACAAAACTAACCTAAACAGACTCCAACGACAGCAAAACAAAATACTGAAAATGGTCTACAATCTGAAATACCGGACACCAACTGAAACTGTATACCGTATAACACAACAATTAAACATCGAAAGCATTACAAATTTTGAAACACTTAATATCATTCATAGCGTAGTCTTCGCCTTGTATTGGCGAAATACGAAGACGAAGACATAAAATTACACAAAATACACGAAAAACACCAACACAACACTAGAATGGCTCAAAACTATCACATAACATAAGCCAAAACAAAAACAGGACAATCCCGACTAATTTGCAATGGATTAAAACTATACAACGACCTGCCACAACAGACTAAACAGACCACTGACAAATTCAAAAAACTGACAAAAATGCTAAAACTCGGCCAACTATAAAAAAATGACTGTATCTAAATTATATTATTATTATATTCCTATATTGAATCATATATAAGTATTATCCAGAAATCTTTTAGGTTTCTATTATATTTTAAATTAAAAAAAAAATTAAAAATTAGAAATTAACGATTATCCCTCTGTGAAAAAAATTCAGTAATTGTGTTCCTAGAGAAAACATATAAAAATATTGTTAATTGAATTTGTTTCAAATTTTATTTGCATTGATTGTTACAAAAGTATTAAATTAAGAATAGGTACTTACTTATAACCCTTAAATTCTTCGGTGGTAATTAAATAATTATTTGATCAATAAATTTTTATGGTGTTTTTCTAATTTTTCTTAATTTTTAATTTTGTTTTATTTTATAAGTTTACTTTTTTATGAATACGTTTATATTTTGCTTTATTTAAAAAAACTTTATCATTTATAAACTTTTATAAACACATTATTGATAAAAAAAAATAGAAATCCGGCATTAGAACGGGATGGCGGAACAATTTAAATAAAATATAAAACAAATCCAAGCATAATAATGTAAAATTCTGTCCCAAACGAATTTCATGTTTCTTTAACTTTGAATTCGAACGATTGGTAAACGAAAACGAATACAGAAAATATTATTAATAATAAAGCATTCAGCAAATCGTACGCCGCCACCCAAAACTGTATTTTAAAATATACTACTTTAAAAAACAAACGCTCCCACGGATGCGGAGAAAAAACTTGCGAAGGTCATGTTTCAGGCGTACTTACATACTCGCATGTACTGTTGAAATAAATCTCGCCTCTGTGTAAATCTATTCCAATTTGATCTGGAGAAAATTGCGAAATCTAAATCGGTGTTTGATAGAACGAGACAGATCTCATACCACAGAGTATAAAATATATACATAAAATAATATAATACTATATAATAAATTATAAAATTATAGTATAAAATATAATTGCGAGATCTCATTCAGACTTTATATTCGCTAGAATGAGATCATAACACAGAGTATAAAATATATATAGAGGTGAACTAAACTAGTTCTTTAGGAGAGAGAAATAAGCCACAGTGGAAGAATTTCTACCCTCACGACTGTCGTAATGCCCCCGATCAATATATTTATTTGCCTAATATAGTAATAATAATAATATAATTTAATACTATGGCATTTATCCTCACATGGCCAATAGTATTGATCAGTTGTTGCAAAAAGGAAAGGAAAAATAATTAAAAAATTATTGATCAATTAAATTGATTGTGGGCAAGGAGCAAGGAGCTTATGACATATTTAATTGCGGTTAAACTATTTATTCTTGCATAATTTGTAAACCTAGTAAACCAGACTCATTTTTAACAATAGACGTTGCTTTTATAAAAAAAAATCCTAATTAAACTGAGTTTGATAAGTAAAAACGTCTTCTTGTATTAAAGTGCGACTTATTTTCTAAGACATTATACTTTTAAAGAGTTTTTAGTTTGACCTTTTATAATTGTTTCAAAATTTATAAGCTCGTAGTATGGCAAATGCGAAGGAACTCCAAGTTCACATATCCCTCCCGTTCCAATGAAGCTGGTAGTAGCTAGAGTAGAACATCCTCATTGAGGTTCTTTATAAGTCTTGTACATAGCAAGCAAAGCCAGAAATTATTGCATTCCCAAAATTATGGGAAAGAAATTTACGTTAATTTATAACTATATATTTTTGGTGGTCTGTGTCTAATACCCTTTTTCGCGCAAGCTCTCAGACCGATACCAACTTAACGGTACATGCACAATTGCACACGGGCACCCGTGCGAGAATTTAATCTCGCGTATCGCAGATTTGGTGGCAACGGTCGGTATTTATCAGTTGGTCATTCTACTCTGCTTAAAGTACAGTAGACAACGAGCAACAACTCCATACTTATCTCCATACCTAGGTCTGCACTAATTTTATCAAGACTTTTTAAAAAAAAAAAATTTTTAATTAGAATTTTTATGTACCTAACATAAAATACGTTTTAAAGTAAATAATTTTAAAAAAAAATAATAGAAATAAAACATATTTAAGAGAAATGAACAATATAAAATGTAACAATATAAAATAAATGAACAATAGTAATAAGTAATAAATAAATGAACATGAGTAGCTTGTTGGTATTGTGGTTAAAACTCTCGCCTCGTGATCCAAAGGTCGCGGGTTCGAACCTCAATCCAGACCAGCACGTTAGTCCTATTTTCATAGCACAAGCGTTTATCTTAGTTTGAAAATAATAAGAATATTGATGTGACATGTATTCCATGTTAGCATCTCTATTTAAAAAAAAAATGAACAATATATATAAACAATGATTAGTACACAAGCAAATAGTAATAATTAGAAACCTTTAAAAAATGAATTAGGACACTTTAAATTAAATAAATAAATATAATTCATAGGGAAAAAAACATAAACAAAAATTTAGTCCATTTAACTGTATTTGATTCTATTGGTATATTAAGTCTAAGTAATTCTTTAATTAAATGCGTGTTAACGGTTTTTAGATGAATCTCGAAACAAGTATCGTCTATGTACATGCACCATAACGATATTGGTTATATGTCGACTGTATAATTTTATGTTTAACAATTAATGTGAGATAGATTCCGCTTTTACTGTGGTAGTCCACGCTTTCAAATTTTAAGAACATAACCAAAGAAAGTATATTTTAAATGGCGTTTCATTCACTGATGAATTAACAATTTTGGACATAATTTTTTCAATTTGTGCAAAACGTAATGTGTTATTTTATGTTATAACCTATTTCACATAATTTTTTGTTCATATTTGAAATAATGTACGTGAATTCTCTTGGTAATTCCCAATTGTATTTACACATTTCAAAAATTTCTTAAAAAGTTTTATTTTATTCAAAATACTGATATATACCTACATACCTACCGATCGCATTTTTCGTTTTCTGGAAAGTAAGTCGATCTATTGTTTTCTGCATTATATTTATATGCCGCATTTTACTACAGCTAAGAGTACAATTTATTATTTTCTTGGAAAAAACCTCGTTCATAAAATGTAGCATTTCTTTTATTACTGTAAATTCATTCATATTGTGGGCGTTTATTTTTATAACCCATAGTCGTTTGAAGTCTTACCTAAATAGCCAAAGGAAGGAGTGATACTTTAATATATTTTTCATGGTCTCCCTATTCCGGAAAAAAACATTTTAACACGAAAATCTATTCCTTCCAGTCAACAGATAAGGGCATTGTGCAAAATGGATTGGGCTATTTCTCCAAGTACTTCAAATACCATACTCTTCTTGGAGGAATTGCGAATGAAACGCTCAGGCTTACGTTTATTTGAAAATACAAGTCACTGAGAAAATTCTTTAGCTTTATTTTCTAGCTAACGGTTTCTGTGACGATTTTTTACAAATATAAATTTATCCTAAAAAATAATGTCAAAAACTATTTAATTAATAAAAAAAAAATAATATTACAACAAAAACATTCGTTATAGTGGGGTATAAAAGCGAAGATAACAATATCCAAAAAAATTAAAAATGTTTTGAGTGTAGTCACCGAGGATTATTAATTCAAAATGTACTGACCTGATTCTATATAGGTACATTCCTTCCAAAATCATCTTTCCTATAAATTTTAAAGTGTTTCCTCGTTTCCATTTATAAAATCTGGAATTCAGTACATTATAAATTATTGATTGATGACTGCAATAATTTTTTTTGGATATATCTGCCTTTGCTTATTTATACATCACATACGACAATAAAAAAAATTTCTACAAAGCACTATTTTTACTTCCAGATGTCATCCGAGACTTTGTTTCTAATGAATAATTATTTCAGATTCCCTTATATTGTACTGAGAAATGCTCAAAAAATTGATGCTTACAAAAGAAAAACGCTGAAAAATTTATCATGATCAAATACATTTTTCACTCAAATTGATCAAATTAATTTTTGAAATGTTCATTAAAAATACAATTTATCAAAAAAAAATATTAAAAAATCTATAAATGTGGAACAAACTTCCGATGGGAGGGCCTATATATATATACCTGGTTTAATTGCTGTATTTTTTCAGAACGTAAAAATGTATGCATAAAATCAAATAAAAATTGTTATTCGTACGTGAATCAGGAAAGGATAGGTAATTTCCAGGGATGTGCAGTGAGAACAAGAAGCATGACTTTTTTGTAAGCATATATTTTGAAAAGAAACCGAAATAAGAGATATATCTCGTAATATTCCAATCAAAATAATTAACATATTATTCAGATTTTAATATTTCATAATATTCTACCTGATAAATATTTAATTTCGTTTTTTTCCAAATATATGTTTAAATAAATGTCATGTTTATTGTTCTCACTGCATGCACCTGGTAATTTCTCATACTTTTTGCTTGCTATCTTTAGAAATGGACCAAAAGGAAATTTATTTTGTATTATACTACAGTATTAAAACGATTCCTTTCACAATGTTCACTCTTTCTTTAATTTCTATCGTATGTGTACATTTATTTTGTTCAATCAAAGTTATCATGTTAATTCAATAAGCTTATCTGAACATTGGGTTTGATTGTAATCAAATTACGGTAATACATAACTATATTATTTCGTACTCGCTCAGGTATAGTCTAAGTTTGTGTCAATATTATATGCGAAGTGTGGTTACCTACAAACTATACTATTGTGAAATATACAGAGAAAATTAGTGCTCTGCGCAAAGGGATGATATTAATCTACCTGGATTAATGTAAAATTTTCATCCCGCATGGGTACCTACCTACCTTTTACATCGTCCCACATAACCTAAAGTGATATCGTTAATTCTGAGGATAGATGCAATTTTATAGGAAGGAACTAGCCTAGGTGCATATCCCTAGAATCGTTGGCGTAACCTTTGTGCATAGATGATCATATTTTTTGTGATTCTAAATCTGCTTTACGACAGAATATATTACAGTTTGTAAATCATGAGTATGCCTTTTCATATGTGTGTATAAATAAGAAATGTTTAATTATAATTTAAATATGTATAAGAATTATATTCAATTAAATAAATAAATAAAAATAAATAAAAAATTGTGTATCAAAAATTTCGCTTTAAAATTTATTTTTCATCATTCGTGCATTTTAGTTAATTTATATTCTTTGCTCATATTTTACTCCAAGTAGACGAAAAACATCATAAGCTGGAAAAATTTAAGATCTTAACCCTAAACCATGTGGCATTAATATATTTATGCTAATTATTTTGATTTAAATATTAAGAAACTATAGGACTTTCCTGCAAAACAATTTTTATTGTTTTCAACATAATTTTTTTCACACGAAACAGTCATATATTACAGCAAGCATTGTATAAAAAATAGCCGATTTGTAAATAAAAAGTATAGATTTATATTATTATTATTGATAAATTAAGAATATCTAACGGTGTAATCTAATTTTAAAAGCGTCGAATCTCTACTTTAATCCTAATACAGCATTATCGTTATTTATTGGTCTGCAAAAATAAAAAAATATATTTTTTTAATAAAATATATTTGAAGTTTCTAACTCGCGGTGGAATTCCATTTTAAAGGAATCATCCTAAAACAATCTTGAACTAATATCCGCTATTTGTTTTTTGACCGTATCGGTTTCAGCTTATCACGGCCATCTTTAGAGTACGTTAATTCTCTTAAGCATTTATACAATTTTAGCACAAGGGTGTTTAATATTGAGTCTATATAATTTTTATATGAACGCTTAATGATTCTTTATAATTACAAAATATTTGTTATTATTTGAGTTTTATGTCGGGATATTTTCTCTCTTATTTGTTGTTAAACATTCGATTATTTTAATATAATTTTTACATTTTACGTTTTTTGTTCCTAATCATTCTACACCTACAAATATAGTATCTATTTATGGGTTACATTTGATACTTAAGCACTGGTTAAATCATTAAATATTTTAGCATTCGATACGTTTTATTTATGATTTTCAAGCACGTCGACAAAATGGCTCCTAAATGTTATCATTTATATCGGTGTAGTGAAGATGTGCATTGTAAAGGAACAAATACGGAAATGTATACCTGCTTTTATTTACAATTTATCACTCGGCTGAAGCGGGATGTGATAGTGTTTTATTGGAAACAATAAAGGAAAGTGTCAGATCGGAAAATGACTTTGGAATACGATTGGGAAAAATGGCGGGAGACGATGAAAGCATTGAAAATGGAAGACACAAAAAAGGAATAATATTTGATTCTTGGATTTTTTCAATTTACGAATATGGTGTTTTATAGGAAAACATTGGTTTGAGCGAGATTGATTTTACGTCAAATACCGTTATACATATAGTACTAGCGGTTCGTAACCGGCGTTGTCGGGATTTAGATTTCGTTATTACGAAAGATATGTTTTTTTTTGTTTTAAATAATAATTATGTAAAATCTGTTCCAGGCCAGCGAAGAATAAGATTTATTGGGGTCGCAAGGGTACAGAGTGGAATCATTAAGGTAAACATTTATGTGGGGGGATAATATGTATTTTATTATAATATAATCAACATTTATATCGAAGTGGTGGTTAAGGTGAAGAGGTGATTTTGCCTATGTTTCGCAGAGTTTGCTTAAGAAAAACTATGTATTTTTATAACTGTTGACCTTCAATATAATATAATAAACATTCATATCGAGAGGATAAGGAAAGGAGCTCAGTGGAGACTCGGTGATTTGCGGCTGATCAAGTTATTGAAAAATTATCATTGCAAAATTTCACATTGATAGCATTCAAAATAACACATTTACGATATATATTTTTTAATATAGAACTCAATTCTTACCCCACTAAATCGTTAGAATATTAATTAATAATTTCACAGTAGGTATTATTGAACTCATATAGTAAGTAGATCGATAGGTATTTCATCATTCATTTAGTTTAAAAAAAAATAATAATCTTTACAACCCATTTCTTTAATAATGTCATACGATTTGGATATTTTTTAAACTGACAATGGCGAATCCACGCACCGCATACTTCACTTTTGAAGCAATCGTAAAACAGATACGTCGCCGTGTATGCGTTAAACTTTGACATGTTTCCAGTCACAGGTAGATACATCTTAACCTAAATGAACGTCTAAAATACACTTGCTATATAAAAAATAATATTGACGGATCAAATATTAATGACAATTAATTTTTTCTTGATGAAATAATTATGAACGGGCCTGAAATAAATAAATGAATTAATTGAAGGCCTAATCAAGGACAAAAATATTGAATATATTCTTTTGCAAATTCTCACTTATTTAGCAATAGTGCAGTATTTGCAATTGCCCTGAGAAACAAAGGGGCCAGGCAGGCCGAAGGCATATACTGCACTTTTGTTTCGCCTAACCTTACCTCACATGTATTTTTTTTATAATTCGTATATAATTCATATAAAGTAAATATGCAGTATTTTTATCGGGTACGTTATGAAGAAAGAGCATATTTAATGATTCCACCATCAATATCACTTCATTCATTTATTTAAATATATTTCATAAAAAAACATTTGTAAATTTTGTTGGATCTAACGTCTCGTGGAACTTTTGCTGTTGGACCAAATATCCATGGACCTTTTGGCGTGCCATGCCCTTAATAATCGCTCCTGTAACAGTTCAGAGAAAGGGTAGGTACGTTTCGATTGTCATTTGAGAGCATTGGGATCTCCTCTTGGAATTGGTGTACTTGTTGTTGTTCCTCTTGAATTGGTAGGTACATGATCTTCTTTTAATAATAATAATGAATAAGTATTCAGAAATGTAATATCTAAAATACAGCTTAATTGCTGTAGAAAAATGTAAAAATTAGCCCGTAATAAGTTTTTGTTCCACAGTAGTGATGTAGTTAGGTAAGCACCAAGATTTTCAATGGCTTCGTATTTTATTTATTAATTCTACTTTTTTTCCACTTCTAGCGTCAAAAATCTCCCACCAGACATCAGACCCGCGTTTTATACGAATAATAATATAGGTAAATTTTTAGTCAATAGTAAAGATAAGGATGATAAATTTAGCCATTCTGGTGTATATTCATTGAAATGCAACGATTGTCCCGCGTTTTATATAGGGAAGACATAACGACATAAGACGCGTAATGTAAAAATTAGAGTAAAAGAGCACTTGCGTTGTTTAAAAAATAGAAGGTTCTCAGAATATGTAAACAATTTATTTAATTGAAGAAGACCACACGTTCAATAATAGTTCAGAAGTTAGTGTTATTCATAAACACGGAATAGGTAGTAGACTAGATAATTTAGAGGCATTAGAGATTAGAAAAGCCATTAACATGAATCGTAAAATCATTAATAACCAAGTAAACTTATCTTTTATTCCAATTTTAAATATGTTCCCTCTTAATAGTAATATTCCCTGCGCACTCCCACCCCCTAACCCACTATTGGCACTCCGTCCTTTCACACTTGTATATAAGCACATAATTTTTTAATGTTTTTGCAGTTAAGATTCTCCCTGAAGAAGCTACGGTCGTAGCGAAACTTGGTCGGATCTGACAATAAATATAAGTGGTGTTTAACTAAGTTATTTTTATTTATTTAATTATAATGTCCCACCACCAATTTTTTGCTTCCCTCGAAAATAATACAATCAATATTTTTATTATATTTATGGTTTTAAGTAAAATGTCGAAACATCTCCCATAAAACCTTAAGCTGACGTCTGAGTTTATTTTGAGCGCACATGGTACTGAGATTTATCTCATCGTATCATCGGAACACGGTCCGTAAAGCTAAAATAATCTTTACGAACACTCTTAAATGTTTCATTTTTAGTAAAGAAAATTTGCGTAAAGTAATCTCAAATTTACATCGCGTAATCCGATTGCAAAACCTTTGAACCTTTGAAATTAATATTTGGAAACGGAAGGCCTTTCATTGTTCGAGTTTACAGCGGGATCTTGTCAAATTTCTGAACAGTTCGTAAATACGCTCGAGTGGGCCCAAGGGCGAGCCCCACTCGACTTGTTCCGCGGGAGGGAAATGGCCACTTTAACACGTTTATTCAGACTCACGACTTTGTCACAGTCTCCAGCCGGACCCTCGATATTCCTCTCGGTGCCGGGAAGTTATTCTTGAACATCGACGAAGTCAGGTCGATGAGAAAATTTTCGTTTCATATAATTTACTCATTAAAATGCATAGAAGCAGAATTTTTAACTTTGTTTATATTTATTTATTTATTAATAATAAACGCCACATTGATCTTTAACATACAACAGTATCTACAAGAAAATTAAAATTATTTTTATGTACCTAACATAAAACACGTTTTGCAGTAAATAATTAAAAAAATAATGTAAATAGAACATATTTAAGATAAATGAACAATAGAAATGAACAATATATATAAACGATGATTAGTACACAAGCAAACAGTAATAATTAGAAACCTTAAATAATTAGAGACCTTTGAAATAATGATAATTAAACCAATATACCCGATAAATAAGATAAGAAGATAAAATAAACCAAAAAAATAAATATTAAAGATAAAATCAAAACATATTTAAAAAGGAAATGAACAATAAAATAAGGACACCTAATATATATACAGATAGATATATACATATATAAATATACATATATGTAGATATATATAGATATATTATATATATAGATTATATATATATATTATATATATATATATCATATATAATTTATGGGGAACAAAACATTGCTTTTTCATCAAATAATATTACAATTACATTGTAGTGCAATAAAAATTATTCGACGTATTTGCATCATCGAACCCGGCTTATATTTGAAGACCGGGTAATGCAAGGAGTCAACTTTTTGCGAGGAAATATGTTATATAGAATTATTACTATTTTTGTTATAAGCAAGGAGAATGTTAATTTGATGTAATTCATTTCAAAGCATTTAATTCGGAAATTTAGCTCAGCGGAGGTTATGAATAAAAAGTCAAGCATCCGGAGTCGTGGGTGAGGACTTCCTCACACAGAAGCTTGGCAAAGGAATCTCCCGAAATATGGTCAAAGTTACGATACGATCTTTTCTCCCTCAACATTTCTTTGAAATTATTTTGATTTAATTGACCGTTAAATTTGGGGAATGAGCTCCTAGGCCTTCGTTCTCAAGCCGCGCGGGGTGGCTCTTGACCGATATAAGATGCCAGCACTTGATTTACAGCCCGAGACGATATTTGAATTTAATTTTTTGTGGCAAAATTCAATAGAAAATATTTTATTTGATTCCTCATTCTTTTTTGTGATGAATACGATTCAAGACTTGTTTTTGGAATTTGTAGAAAGCATCTAAAATATTTCATTATAATTATTTTATAATAATTAATAAAATAAAACTAAAAAAAAATAAAAAATAAAAAATTAGACGTATACTATTTTAGTCTTGATTACACAGGCTGACTCATAGCTAAAGAAAAACATCAACATTTCTATTCCTCATTATATTTTGAATAGAAAATATTATTTACACTTTGGGTGAAGAAATTTCAACAATATAATGTCAAACGGATACAGAGATTAGCGACATTAAAGTTTGTAATTTTTTTTTGTACATTTTTTCTGTAAAATTTGAATTTAATGAATTATTTTTTATAAAACGTTGAACTATCACTATAATAACTTATATAGAATAATACAAATTTATTCGCTTCAATACGAGTCAAATAAAATGATAAAATCCTTACAAAAATAATATTCTTCAAATTTCTGCAAGGTTTTAAAAATTTTATTTGACTTGTATCAAAGCGAATAATTTTTTTAATTTTCTATATTAGTTACCGTATTAAAAGTCCAACGTTTTACAGAAAATAAGTCAGAAATATTGAAAAAATGCAAACTTTAATCTCTTATCTCCGTAATTGTCGACAAAACCATCGACCCAAAGTGAAAATAATATTTTCTATTCAAAATTTAATGAGGAATACTCCCCCGAAGTTTTTGCTACTATATACTATTAGCTATACGACACCCCTTATAAGATTCGGTATATAAACAAATAAATACAAATTAAGTAATCTATGTGTCTTTAACAAACGATACTTATAACAAATTTGTCCCATATTGTAGTGTACCTACTACCTTTAATATCATAAGTTTCCGCTTCACATTCTCCACAAAAAATTGCTTTTTACTCCCTTTATATTAACTCGTGGCGTCTGTCTGTTTGTTTATTTGACGTAAAAACTTTTTGTTTTATTTATAACTCTTTTTCCGTGATCCAATCAAGCTGAAACTTTGCAACCAGACTCCTGGCGACAATCAAGAAGATCTGTCATATTTTCGTTAAAAAAAATTAATAATTATCGTATAATTTTGGATTTTTAGAAATTTTTAATAGTTTTTTCATACAACTTACTCAGTTGTATGAAAATATTTCGACGCATCTGGTAGACACTAAACCTGATTATATAAGGTCCTTACATATGAAATTGGCGTTTTGCCGTACTGGCAAATTTGATCTCAAATATCTTCTCTTTGGTTAGGAATTCCAAATCCAAATTTATACAGCTATTTACTCATGTATTTGTGTTTTGAAAATTATAATTCATTTGTTTTTTCCTCAATTATTTTCTTCTTTGCGTCACTCAGTCTACAAAATGAAAAACTTGGAATATCGCGTTATTTACGAGTACGAGTTCCACCGTGGCACCAGTGCTGCAGAAACGGCTCGAAGGATTAATGAGAGGATTAATTGTGTATGGCGACGGTGCCGCAAAAGAAAACACAGTGCGTTTTTGGTTCCAACGTTTTCGTTCTGGAAATTTCGACCTGCAGAACAAGCCCTGTGGACGGCCGGAGACCAAAGTTGATAATGAAGAATTGAAGGCTATTGTGGAAGCGGATCCATCGCAAACCACATCCGAGTTAGCTGCAGGCTGCGGTGTTAGTGATAAAACTGTTTTAATCCACTTGAAGCAAATTGGTAAGGTGAAAAAGCTTGAAAGGTGGGTACCTCACGAATTGAGTGAAGCAAATCAACAAACGCGCGTTGACTGCTGCGTTGCATTACTCAACCGGCACAATAATGAAGGGATTTTAAATCGAATCATTACCTGTGATGAAAAGTGGATCCTGTACGATAATCGGAAGCGCTCATCGCAATGGCTGAACCCTGCCGAACCAGCCAAACCATGCCCCAAGCGAAAATTGACTCCAAAAAAGTTACTTGTGAGCGTTTGGTGGACTAGTGCTGGTGTCGTTCACTACAATTTTCTTCAATCTGGCCAGACGATTACGGCAGATGTCTATTGTCAGCAACTGCAAACCATGATGGAAAAGCTAGTTGCTAAACAACCGAGGCTGGTTAATCGCTCTAGGCCACTGCTGCTTCATGATAACGCTAGACGACACACTGCACAACAGACGGCTACCAAATTAGAGGAGCTTCAATTGGAATGTCTTATACATCCACCGTACTCTCCGGACCTTGCCCCAACAGATCACCATTTTTTTCGAAATTTGGATAACTTCTTGCACAGAAAAAAATTCAACTCCGATGGGGCAGTCCAAACCGCCTTCAAAAATTTTATTGATTCCCGTCCGAATGGTTTTTTTAGTAAAGGGATCGATGAACTACCTATGAGATGGCAAAAGTGCATAGATAGCAATGGTACATACTTTGATTAAATAAATATATTATAATAAAAAAAATCGGCTTTATGTTCCTCCCATACTAAACGCCAATTTCATATGTAAGGACCTAATAGTATAATTTTGGATTTTTGGAAATTTTTTATTACTCCCTTTCGTGGAGTCGCCCGACCGAAGCCCAACGCGTAGGTTAAGCGCCAAACTAGTTTCCACTAGTATATGAGAAAGGGAGTATAATAAAAACTTCGTTTTTATGGGTTTGTTTTTTTTATTTTTGTTCGTTTTTTCAAATCACAACAGGCCACTAGGCCCAACATCCAAACTTGGGTAAATCACGTAAATGTACTATAACCTCATCGGGAATCGAACCTGGAACCATTGGCATTGGAAGCCAGTATCAGGCCCACTGGA
Source organism: Agrypnia vestita (assembly GCA_016648135.1). Taxonomy (NCBI): domain Eukaryota; kingdom Metazoa; phylum Arthropoda; class Insecta; order Trichoptera; family Phryganeidae; genus Agrypnia; species Agrypnia vestita. The sequence continues at coordinate 30,924 of JADDOH010005010.1, forward strand.
CCACGAGGTCAATACATGTAATGTACTACTCGACTGATTAATCACCTTTACTGACGCTTTTATTTCTCAATGTGCCGAATAAATAAATTGATAAGCATAACGCACATCTATTTGTAAATAAGTAAGTACTTTTTATTATTTTATAGTGTGTCATTGAAAGGTTTCTGGGCCCAGAGCTGCTCGCCATGATACTTTTAATTTTAATCTTTTCCAATGTCAGCTTGATAAATACAAAATGATTCGTTTTCATCTTTATTGTTTCTTTGAGTCCAATCTTCAAATATAAATAAAACGCTGATTCTGCGGTATATTTTTCTTGCAAGTTTTTTCAATGTGGAGAAACTGGCAAACATTGTTTGTATTATGAATCATTTTCTTAATCCTAATTCAATTATATTTTTTATTGAAAATTACACATTTTTACAAAAATTTCAAAAAATTCGATTGTCTTATATGAAATCTTGCAAAAGATTCAACTAAATCGGGTCTTATTGAAATTATTATTTCTTTTTTAATAGATAATAAAGTTTATTACAAATATTAGCCCTTCATCAGTTTTTAATTTCACTTTAGCTCTTAGACAGGGGATTTTCAAACGAATCTTACCCCGCCTTATCTATTACCGTGTTAATACTAGTATATATTCAAAGCCTTAGTAAAATATTATAGGTTGAGTAATATAATTTTTATATAGTTACTGCGTAATCTTTAAACATTTTTCAAATATATAATGCTTAAAAGTTACAATAAATAAAAAGTAGAGAATTATATAAACGAATATTTCTCATTACCTAGAGATGTTAGTAGAACCAAAGTTCATCAAACACACTAATATATACTTATTTATTGTTATGTTGGTAATTTGCATTAACCTACGTAAGTATTTGCCTCGTACAAGCTACTGTAGGTACACGCTACTTGCCGATTCCCTGACTATTGATCCCCGTCAGTTCGTCCCCGATACTTGATCCCCAGTAATCGATCCCTTACACAATGTTAAAAATATATATTATGTTTATATGGATATTATAGATAGTAGCAAATTTATAAAAATATTGTTCTCGTACGAAATTACATATAAGTTCATATGATTAATAATGTTTTCATATTGACCATAAATTGTTATGTTAAATAATAGTAATAAAGCACGTTAATTTTTTTTTTTTACATTTTCATTCAGTTTTTAAGTTTCATGTTACTTGCATTTTAATATAATTGATATACAACGTAGTTAAAATAATTTAAATAAACATAATTTATTTAAATGATACTATAGAATTAATAGCTTGTTGGTCTTGTGGTTAGGACTCTTGCCTCGCGATTCAAAGGTCGCGGTTTCGAATCTTACTCAGACCAGCAAGTTAGTCCTATTTTCATAGCACAAGCGTTTAGCTTAGTTTGAAAATAGTAAGAATATTGATGTGACACGTATTCCGTGTTCGCATCTCAATTTAAAAAAAAAATACAAAACTGTTTTACATAAAACTTAGCCATGTATCGATTAGTCATACTACACTATAAATATAGTTTTAAATAAATTAATAAGTGATCATTACACTGGTTACAAAACATTAACTACATACGTTATGTGACTTTAAAAAAACTGTTATATTTTACTCTCTTTTATAAAACTAATGTAGAGGTAACATAGTTGATGTGTTTTAACCAATTTAACGCTTATCATGAAAAATGTCTTCAATTTTAATCCATCAATAATATAACTTAAATGCTATAGGACTCTAAAATTGTACATGTTTCCTAACAAATTTATTAATTATTCAAATATTTTAGAACCTTCAACTAAAGTTTTAGCATCAAGTGGAGTTTCATAAATGTTCTTAGTTATATTATTTTCATACAAAAAAAAACAATTACACAGGGATAAAATTAATTTATTGTTCAATATTTTTCCATTTTGTGGACTTAAAAAGTCTATAGCTATACTTCATTAAAAAATGCTCGTATTTTTATGTAAAAACATATACAATAACACATTGGTGCCATTATTTTAGTATTTTTAAAATGATTTATTTGGTAATTGAGATTAAAGCCTATTCAATTAAGTGTTATTTTGTGGATAATTTTCTTTCACCTTTCTGGGAGCTAAATAAATCCTCTCATTGCCATGTTAGTGATTCCACTTCTTTACTTGAGATAAAAATGCAGAGCTTGCCATGTACATTTTTACGTTTTTTGAATTCCTAAATTAAGATGAAAATTTTTTAAGATCCTGAGCAATGGCTCCGATTTCAGGGCACAATATTTCTTTAGTAGTTAACAATGAAAAAGTACAACGAATTTAATAAATTTCACGATTTCATTAATACTGGATGTACTTACTACTAAGATATGAGGAGAATAAAACTTAGCTGTGTCAACAGAAAATCAAATATACATTATTTAAAAATACGTTAATGTGTCTTGAAAGAAAAGTCTTTGACGAGTACATAAATTCTTTACAAAAATTCTGGATATTTAATATTAAGCTAACTTTCTTAGTTACCGTCCTATCTCCACGCAATAGGTACTTCAAAGTATGGAAAAATATACCACTGCTAAAAAACGAAAATGACAATAATAGGTTTGAAAATATTTTTAATTTAAAATATAGATTACATTTTATAATTGCTTTTTTTATTAATGAGGAGAATAAAACTTAGCTGTGTAAACAGAAAATCAAATATATAGTATTTAAAAATATGTTAGTGTGTCTTGAAAGAAAAGTCTTTGACGAGTACATAAATTTCTTTAAAAAATTCTGGATATTTAATATTAAGCTAACTCTCTTAGATACCGTCCTATCTCCAAGCAATAGGTACTTCAAAGTATGGAAAAATATACCACTGCTAAAAAACGAAAATGACAATAATAGGTTTGTAAATATTTTTAATTTAAAATATAGATTACATTTTATAATTGCTTTTTTTAATAATGAGGAGAATAAAACTTAGCTGTGTAAGCAGAAAATCAAATATATAGTATTTAAAAATATGTTAGTGTGTCTTGAAAGAAAAGTCTTTGACGAGTACATTAATTCATTACAAAAATTCTGGATATTTAATATTAAGCTAACTCTCTTAGTTACCGTCCTCTCCACGTAACAGGTACTTCAAAGTATGGAAAAATATACCACTGCTAAAAAACGAAAATAACAATAATAGGTTTGTAAATATTTTTAATTTAAAATATAGATTACATTTTATAATTGCTTATTTTATTAAAATAAAGATTACATTTTATGAAAATATTTTGGACTAATTTCCGATTCTGAGCAGAAAAACTTTCAGTGTCATCATTTGGCAAGATTTTACGAATTTGCAATGCCTGCTACGTGTACCTACATATACTTGTGGAGGAGCCTCGAGAGGGGGCTAAGATTACAGAATGTTTCAAATTTCTGTTAAGTTAACAGTACAAGTCATGCTTCGCAGAAATAGTTCTTAAACTGGTTGAATTATATTTGCATATTATAATGGAAGTGCCTATTGAATTTCCTGAATACATTTTACATTTTCCGTATATGAAATGTATATATTATCACACAAAGGTATTTATTACGGTCGCACGATATTTCGGATTGGATCATATTTTCAATTCCAATGTACATAATATGTATGTGAATTAGCATACTATTTTGTGGACGATTTTAAGAAAGATTTAAAAATAAACAAGTCAAGCAAATACAAGCAATGAAGGGTTCAGTGCTTAACAATGGCTAATTTATTATATAATCTGCTAGTAATGATTTTGTTGACCAGCATTTCAAATTTGAATCGAGAAAAAAGATAATAAATAACAAAGAGGAAACTCTGTCATGTAAATTATAAAACAAATAAGCTTATGCAGTATGCGGTTTTCTTATACCTACTCAAGATTTACATAGAGTCAATATACTGTGAGTATGTGTCAATATACTGTGATTAAGTGTCATGTGTTTTGATGACTACTTTAAAATAAAACTCCCAAAGATAACCTAACCTAACCTTAACCATCTTAATAAAATAATTATTAAAAATATTAACTAATTACAATGTTGTAAAATAAATTTCAATTAATTAAAACGTTGTAAAATTAATTTAAAATGCGTTGTCAAAAATGCGAAACAAAATCACTGTTTTTAAGGTTGTCTGGGCCATTCAGGCCCGCTTTAATATGTGATCTGTTGATATAAATTTAAAAAAACTACAATTTGAATATTAATTACATTTTGTTACTATTAATTCAAACTCCTAACTATTAATGACCACGCCTACATGCCCACCGGACTTGTGATGGTCGACATAGATATAGATTTAATGAATTTAGAAAATCCTAAAATAATAATATTCAAAAAGCCAAGTATGGACATCAAAAATATATTTCTTCTGTTTGGAATCGTTTAAAAGTAAAAGCCTGATATATTTCTTCTTAAGATTCTATGTATTACAAGAGGCTAACAAAATAATGAATACAAGTAATATTTCTTAGATCTTTATTATACCATAGATATAATTCTGTGTTAAATTAATATCGTTTGCCAATCCTAATAGACTCGACCTTGTGAGTAGGTGCGAACGGACCTTTATTATTTATGAATCAGAACAGTAAGTCTCGTGTGTAGCGGGTGCTTAGCTATTATTTTAACGAAACGGACCAATCACAGGCGCGCTTTGCCTTCGACGGGTTGAGCCAGTGGCGACCGTCCTGATGACTGAATCCAGCCAATGGCGAGCGCCGGCGGTGAGGTCATCGCGCATAGGATGAGTCACTGCACTAGCGTGGATTTCAGAGGTATGGTGAAATCGTTACTATAAAAGGAGCGAACACGATATACTCAGCCCCTTCAGTTCGAGACCAGACCTGCCAGCGGAAGCGCTGCCCGAGAGACTACTGCCAGAGACTTCATTTGGAGAACAGCATTTGCGGACGGAGTTGCTGCCCGGACGTATGGAGGAATCTACCATTCATCAGTACCAGAGAGGATCATACCGCCACTGTGTAACAGCTAAGGAACATATTTATATTATCTATTACGGTTAATTATTTTCACTATCGAAATGTATTTATTTTGGGACTATTTGAGTTCGGAATAATTGTGTAATTAAATATCACGATTGCTTGTGTGATATTGGTTCAAATCGTACGAGAATTCCTTCCAAACGGATGTATTTTTATGCAAAGCGAATTTCATACCGTTTATGCTGAAAATTGAATACACGGAGTTCTATATGAATTACTTAGTAGCATTATAATAATTACTGTATTGCGTAGGTATTGCGCAATCATTACACTCGGTCTACAACTAACTCTTTATGAATCGAGTACCTCGGTATATTCAGCTTAATAAGTGGCTTCAGAATGACGAGTAAAGGACAGAATGGGGAGATCTAACTAAAGATTGGGGATATCTGGTTTGTGTTAGCCTAGCTGGCTGAGGGGTGGATGATTGCCGGCACTTGGGCGTGGAACCCGCACAAGCCCCTGCAGGGCCCCTTAAAGGCGGGGTCCTCCTTGTTGCTCGGGGTCGTCAATAAACCGACCACCTAACCTCATCTGGCGCAAACTACTTAAACCAACAAAAAGGTTCCCTTTGTCTTTGGAAGGATTTCCATGCTTGAATGCTGTAAAACCTTGATAGAAAACGTTAACTTCTATTTCGTCCTCTGTAAGAAAGACAGGGCCAGAATAAATATAAAAATCATTCACTCATATGGAATAGCTGGGATATTATAAATATGTTACTAACACCCTAACATTTGACCAAAGTAAATGTTGCAAGATGCAGAATCGTGGGACGCCATTCTGAAAAGGCATAATGAGATTGCACAATAATTTGTAACATCGCTGACTATGCCCGCAAAGGAGGCTAATGTCGTCATCAATTCGTACCAAAAGAGTACATGATTCTTCAAACACCGGCCTAAAAGAAAGGCGCCTCAAGACAACACACATCATCAGAAACTCGTACCAAAAGAGTACGGCCTTCTCAATTATAAGCCTAAAAGAAGGGCGTCACGGGATCACATCTCGTAAAGAAGAGATAGAGTCTCGGGATGCAGTAAGTTCCGGAGGAACAAGGGGGGCCGTTTAGTCACTTAGGAAGTCGGCCACCGGGTTTAGGCGGGCGCGGAGCCTCAACCCCTCTCAGCAGAGATGCTGAGGGTTTAAAAAACCAAAACTTAGCATTCAAAGAAACTATTATTTCATATAAACTCACGGGCTGTTGTAGAATCCTTTCGAACAAACCATCCCCGAGACCTTATCTACTTATTTATAAAGAAGTTTCGCTTCAAAAATGTCGTATTTCGTAAATAGCAAATATATGTATTATTTTCTCACGCAATTAATATGAACAGGTTCATACACGTCTAAGACGACACCATTCAAGGTAAGAATTTGCTAATACAAAGTGTTTATGATTATTAATTTCAATGTTATTTAATATGTGTGAATTTTTCCCTTTGCGCCGTTCGAACGATTTTACTGGTTTGTCTCCAATCGAAAATGTTTTATTTCTAATACACGAATTCTTTCTAGTGAACGTATTTTATTGTAACATAAATGTATAGATTATTAGGTTCGTTAGATGATTTTATTACGTAATATTATGCAATTGTTTCCACACTGCTCCTATAAAAGAATTTGAAGTTATTACGATACACAACGGGGTCCTTCATCCATTAGACGAATCATGTGCCAATTCAACGACGTATTACGAATAGTATATATTGTATTTATCGAGATTTAGTCGCATTTATTATTTCTAGTGAGGTTTTTAGTATTGGTTCCAGGCGCCATTATGAGGCGGAAATAGTTCATATTCATAGCCCGACTGCAATAGGTATTTTTGTCGCGTAAGAGGTAGCACTTTTAGGAATATAACTGTGTTTTATGTTTCGTCCCTGACGGACAGGATGGTATAGCTATGGCTATTTAGGTAATATACTTAGTAAATGCAAAGGGCATTAGGTATTATCGATTTCGTCTGCGAACCCAAGATGTTAGTTAATATTTTTAGTTAATATTGCATTCAAAAGCGCAATTTTCACAGAATAATTATTTTCAGTTAATACGTTTTTTTTAGTTAATTTATCGTATAGAATAATTTCTGATAGTATAGAACATTATTTCATATGAAAAGTTGAATTTTAGTAGTAGTAATATTTCTGTATTGAATATTTAAGTTTTAACAACTGTATCGCTACATCATATGGTTGAAGTCGACCGGTTGCATCCTGTCGCTCAATCGCGCGCGCTCACATATAAGAATAATGAAATATTTAATAATCCAATATATTGTATTTTGAACGCGACGTTTTGCTACTTACTAACCTTCATTATTTAGTAGGACCCACATTAGGGTCATCTTACATCGTTAGCCGTGAAAAGAATATGATTTACATTGATTTGCAATGGAATGATTTGTATTATAGATTTGCTTCGCCTTATATATTCAACACACACCCCATGGGATGTCTAACTCTGGTGCCGGACCAGGAGCTATACTAAATTATTATTAAATGTATCAAGGCCCCGAGGACCCTCTATCTACCTGGGTCATTACAGACTCTAATCTTTATCCCTCACGCTGTCCTTTAGTTTAGTATTAGTTACATTACTGAATATGATGCATTAGCATCGAAAACGTTCTAATAATTATAAACAAATAATAAAAGTAAACAAAGATATCATTTTTTAATATACTTTTTATAAAAATTATTTTTAATTTTATACACTAAGACTTGCAGTAAGTACTGTGTGCTTTGTTTTTTCCCAGAACATATAGGTAATATTGTTCTTGTTAACTTCGAATGAGGAAAACTTGACAGTTAAATAAAAAAAGAGGTTTAGTGTGGTAATTTATCTTTTTGTTTGCCATTTTTCATACCATTACTATTCATTCATCACACGTGGTATCACCGTGGACATGTTTGCTGAAATTGTTCTGTCAGTGGATGTCGACATTGTTTGATGAAAAGCCATTTAGAATATCCATAAACAAAAATTTTTAAGGAAAATTTACCTCGTGTAATATTATTTGTATTTATCTATTCGTATTGGTGAAAGCTGTTCATAGCTTAAACATAACATTAAATCATGGGACGTGGCTTTGGGAGAAGAGGAAAACGATGGAAATTAGTTAACGATTTATTAATTAGTGTTTAATTATTTTAATAAATTATGGACACGAATTAATCCGCAGTACTAATCTCTAATTCACACTACTTAGCAATTTATCACCTGTCTATGAACACTTTGTAATCGCTGGATAACACGTTCGAAAAAATTATGTCCACTGTCGCGCAAAAGTAGGCACTCCGCTTAATTTTTTTTCACTTGGTATTCAACGATTGGCTTCCCCGGCCGCCGCTCCGATACTAATATCGCGCCGGTAGAAACATCAAAATAAACATACTCCGTCGTGACATAGGCTTGTCTTTTATAGAAAATACGTTGGCTTTCCGATTATTCCATATATTTGGAGTATGTTCCCGTCGTTTCCTAACTATTCTAGATGTTTCTCTATGTTATACCTAATTCCACAGTGTGGTAGCGTCCCAGAATATCATGTGATGTACAAGAGATTTTCATCGTGTTGTTATCATCGACATATTACGAGGGATTATGTGCGTACGTAATCTCTTTTGACCATCTCGTTACAATATCAATCACATAACAGGCTCAGTTTGAAAGTGAAATTTTAATAATTATTGACAAGCTTGTCATAATTCAAATTCGAAATAGATACTTTTAAATAAAATCATGTGAAATGTAGATAGAAGATACCTACTGTGATTTTATACTTTGTTTAACTTGCTAATTTAAAACATGACTCATAGTTCTATTTTTTGCTGTATTATACATTGTTTATTCAAAGCGTATTCTGCAACATGTTGATTATCTGAATGTTATAAATAAATATAAATATCACTTGAGAACACATCATATAATTTTCTTTGAGGACAGTGTCCTCTAGGTAGCTGAGTCATCAAAACTGCCACACGCCGTACCGCCAGCGGTGCGGTAATTCAGCAATAGGCTGTGAGATGCGAAGACGAGAGAGAAGATAATGCCTGTATACGGCTGAGTTTTTCTGGGAGATTCGTCCCGAATGTGCAAAAATGGCCATGTAGTTGAGCATGAATCAAAATTATTGAAACAATTCCTGCACAATTTTTTTACGCAGGGATATTGACGCTTCAGTATAGTAAGGGGGTTATGCTGAGGATAATAATGACATCAAAGTATCTTTGGTTTACGTTTTTTCACCAACACAAAATTTTACAATGAAGACGTTATTGATAGCATTATCAAGTGCAGATGCTCGAGTACTCAAGTGTAGAATACAGGTATCGGTTTATTAACATGCTCACAAAACTATATTACTTCTTATATGCATTCACACACTATATTTTAAAACTACAACATTTTATAAATAATATTGTTGTTTTTTATCTGTTATAACATTGAATAATATGTACTTTTTTCTGAATATATTTATATATATATTATATACATATATACCTAATACCGAAGGGAAAAACTGCATTTCAAAATGAAGACTACAACACGCACACGTTCACTAGTTTGAAGTGTATGCTACATTTATAGTAGGTACCGAAACATTACACACTTCATCTACTTCAATAAACTACATGAATGGGGGGGGGTTCAGTTTCCAAACTTTTCCTCATTTAGCTACATCAACTTCCCAAAAACTAAAATCTGACGGGGAGTGGGTTTTCAAAAAAACGTTTTAGATACATCAACTTGTATAACAGTGTGTATAGTTTGAAGTATAACATAAATTGAAGTGTATATTTTGAAGTGTAAAATTTGTAGTGTGCAATTTGAAGTGTGCGTTTGAAGTGTGCAGTTTGAAGTGTGAAATTTGAAGTGTTTAGTTTATACATTTACAAACGTGTGAAGTGTGCGCTTCAGCACAATGTAGTATCATTTTTGTTATAAAGTTACTCATCTGACCCTAGTTCTTCCAATATGTGTATTTATGTATTTAAACTTATGATAACTAAATAAATAATATAGATATCACCCTTCTGAGAGAAGGGTGATATCTATATTATTTATTTCTCTTCACGAGAGATCAATATCTCATCCCTGAACCCTTTAGAATTAAAAACGAGTATTGATATTTCAGATGTGTATAGTACCTAATCATTGTAGCATCTTTATAACTTTCAAGAATAACCTCAAAACAGTCAGTTTCAAGCTTTTTAAAGTTCTTCATATAATTATTCATTTAGTCAACATCCTCGTAACTTATCGGCGGAAAACTAAACTCCACCCGTCTCTAATGAAAATACTTTTATTGGAGAAATTCTTCTTAAATTTCTATGGTATAAATCCCTCTCGTCGATTAAAAAAATTCTTTATTCTTCTGAAATTGATTCATTTTAAACTAACAGAAGGCTACTAAAATTTATTACGTTTACTTACAAATCTTATATTAGTGCTGGTGAAAATTTCATTCACCCAAATGACGAACGGAATATCCATAATCTTTTTATTTATTTTTTTAATAAGACAAAATTTACTTAAGTACAATGAAATATTTGAATTACATAATGTATGTGTTTAAGATATTGACTCGGAAAAACATTATATATACATTAAAAGCAATATTGCTTCATACTTCTCTTCATACTCAAAAAAATAACAAATTTCATTACCAGCGGCGACGCGATGACACACTATTTCATTTTTTCTTTCTATACATATATTTTATATACGTACAACTTTCAAAAATTTGAAAATGTGTGGTTGTTCTTAGGATGGATTCGGTGATCACTTAAGCAAGCCAATTCACGTCGTAAACCCTTGTGGCCACCCACAAAGACTTCCATACATGCTTTCCCATATAAATAGCATCGTCTCTGTGAGACATCTATAATGTATCTCAATTAATTTAATATTCAATACTTTCACAACTTTCTCCTAGAAAGCTTTCTTAGTCTCCTAGAAAGAAATCTACGTCGACGATTTCATTAAACCGAGAAATTAGTAATTACTAGAAAGTTCTTCAAAAGGGTATGATCAACTTTCCGTTGAAAGCTCTTCCGGCCCAATTAAGAAAGTTCTGTACAAACAGTCAGCTTGGGTAAAAACATGGATTCCTTTACTTTTAATTAAAAACCAACTTTTTCTAAACAAGAATACGCACTTTAACATTGTTTAAAGTAATATAATTTTACATGCGTAGCCTAGACAGGTGTGTTCTTATTTGTGACGGGATTGTGGCTGTGGGAAGTAAATGAAACGCGTAAAATTAATGACACGAATTTAATCGGAGCACCTTTCTTTAATTTACACAAATTTCGTAATTCGCCTTATATAATGGGCCTGGAATAATCTATTAGATTATCCCAGGCCTTTGTAGTAATTTACAATTTACTGTAAAAGGTGTAGAGTGCTGTAAAATTCTCGATTATGTGCAATTTTTCTGCTCGCGACGATACATGTAACATGAACGATTTGTTATCAGAATTTTTGGTGAAAATGTTTTTATAATTAATCAAAACAAAAGTAGATATTATTATTCACTGGAGAACTCAATAAATTTTGAAGATTGTACCAATCGTCTAAATAATAGCGTCGTGTTCAATTTTATAAAATTTTTCTTAAGCAATTTTTTTAAACCTGTCAGTGAAACCTTTTCATTATGAAGTTCATATATGAAATTAAAAAATTAACGATCTCTTAGTTAATTATTCTACACACTGTACACCACGCTCGTGGTGTGGTTAATTCATGAAATGAAAACCTGCCTCCTTAAAAAAGAAACTATAAAATTTATTTAACAGCATAAAAATATTACTAACTAACTAACTAACTTACCATCTTAAAACTTTAGTTAGAAACTTAGCGTTTCCCCTTAGGGGTAGGCAAAGATGATAGAGCGCCGTACTCTTCTGTCCTGACATACAACTCTCGCCTCATCCACATTCATACATCCTCCCATTCAACTCGACGGTTGTTGAGACTTCTAACGGGACCAATATCTGGTTAATCTGGTCATGCCACATCTTCCGCGGTCGCCCTCTCTTTATGGCGCCGTCAATTTTTCCTCATTCATTCGCTCAATGTGCCTAAACCACCTAAGCGACCCTGTTATAATTCTATGAATTATGCTACGATCAGCTTTACGTTCATTCCTAATATCTTCATTCTTTACTTTACCATAAATGGATTTGCAACACATACGTCTAAGGGATCTCATCTCCACTGCATTTAATCTACTTTTGTTCCTCTTCTGCCAGCTCCAGGCTTTCACTTCCATACATCAGTTGCGGTACCAGGACTCCTTTATGTACCCCTATTAATAAAAATATAAAGAAAAATATTTAAAAAAAATATAAAGATCATTCTTAAAAACCTAAAGATTACCCGACCTTTTTAATAAATTACAAGTCCCCACATTACAAAATATTTACAAACTTCTTCAATTCAAAAAAAATTTGCATTCTTCAACTTTATAAAAATTGTCACAGTAATAACGAACTGACACGAATAGTATCAAGTAGCAGGAATATAATACTTGGTCAATTGTAATACGTACCGTTACTGCTCAGCATCATTTTACATACTGTTATTATACTCGCTTAAAATTTTCCATTATTTTTCTCTTTACTATATTCATTTTTAAATTTTTTGCTTATTATTAGTTTACTGTTGTCTCACATAATTGCATTATGATTAGTGCATATTAGTTACTTTTTTCTTTCTTATATATAGGTTGGTACATTGTATATACTACTTACTATTTAATATATTTATAATATAATGATACTCATCTCCTACTCACGAATTGTATGACTTATGTGGAAGAGAAATACCATTGTAAAAACTGTTATTGTAAAAAAAAATGTATTTGTCTATTAAATAAAAAATTAAATAAAAATTAAACGAAAGATAAAGTTTGCGTTATCCTTTAAATATGCGTCGTATTTTTTTCCTACCTTCTCTTAATTACCTACTTGCCTATGTATTTATTATTGAAAATTTTTGGGACCAAAATACATACGAGCATACTTACGTCTTTGAGTAGTCAGCTGGTAAAATATTTTTCTGTTGTGTTTACATAATACATATTATTATACTTTACAAATATCTGTATCATGTCACCCGAGGTGCAACCGAATATATTAATAGTTGTCCAAAGATTTTTATAAATTTTTAATATAACAATTTTTAAAAACATAATATGCCCCAATACAAAAAATGTTCTGTATTACAAAAATTTTCAAGGACAATAAATGTATGTGTGTAACCGAATTTAGAAAGGAATCTTTCAAACCCGAGGACCTTTTTTATTATTATTTTTATGAATAATTCTTTCAGCATCTCAAAATATCTCGTGCCGAAATTCACACCCTTGCTTGCGTGGAAATTGTCCATTATACGAAAATATGCAATACTGAAGGGGATTTTTTTTTTATTAAGTATTTTAATTTTATTTTAAAATGCGTTCTGCGGTATAGTTCAATACAAATATATAAACTACAATAAGTAGAAAATACTTGAAAATCATAACTTATCTTGCAAATAAATTATTGAAAAGAAAATAATTTTTTAATCTTAGGGACGGCTTGTAGATGCAATCGTTACAAATATTTGAACTACGAGTATATTATATTACGGCCACTTTAATTATTGATACTAAAATTTGAATTACCTTTTTTTTTGAAAAATAGAAATGCGAACATGGAATACGTTTCACATCAATATTCTTACAATTTTCAAACTAAGCCAAACGCTTGTGCTATGAAAATAGGACTAACTTGCTGGTGTGGAGTGAGGTTCGAAACCGCGAACTTTGGTTCACGAAGCGGGAGTCCTAACCACAAGACCAACAAGCTACTCTTACTTTATAAAGCTTACTTTACGTAACTAACTCTTTATATTATGATTTAAATTATAGTTAAAATTTATCTTAAATGGGTAATGAAGGTCAAAATCATGAAGAAGAGTTTTAAAATATGAACTCTGTGTTTAACATATTACATAAGTGTTTTTTTAACAAAACAATGAAATACTTTAACCCATTAATTTAGGGCAAATTTTTAAAATATAGATTTTTTTATCTCGAACAACGCACTTGTTTATATTTGATGAGTTATGTATAAATCAAGAGTCAAAAATATAAACATTGTATTGAAATTCAGTTTTTTATTAAAACAACCTGTTCCGGAAAAAAAATTCTTTCATTAAAGTCATCAAAAATCACAATACTTTACGGTAAAAATATTATGATAAATTTTTTTTTCAAATTGAGGCCTGCAAATTTTTCGCATATTTTTATGGCGTGACTTATGTTTTTAGTATCGGCCATTTAATACAATTTTAATATTCAACAATTCATATACAATACTCACAGAACCAAACATTTTCCACCTTTAACTATATGTATATATATATATTCGTATAATATATGTTTTATAATACATTAATCGTATCATATAAAATAATAGCCCTAAAACATTGTCTTTTGGAAGTCTTATCGTCACCATCTTGTATAAATTATGTAAGGCTACCAAATTAATTCACTTCCTAAAAACTATCTACCTCCTGTCATGATTTATCTCCAGGGCGTATCTGTCCGGCATCTGAACCAAATGGGGTGGAAATTGATGACCGTCGTAAACGTAGATTGACGTTAGTCGAATCAATTATCTTCCGTGCTTTAGTAAGAGAAATACTTCTGAGAATAAATTTTAACAAATTCAATCGAAGCCCAACTAAAAATTACAAATGTGTGATGGCGGAAAAAATGTAAGAAATTACGTACGTAAATTACGTGCGTAAATTTAAAATTAAAAAAGCACAGCAACAGGAAAGGTATATAGCTTCCTTTACTAACTTAATTCTAATTTGTATTTCAAAGGAGGTTGCTTTAAATGGGCAATATTTAAAAAAAGAATTAATTACGAATACAAAAATACTTTATTTATAAAAGTATTCCTATTATTTATAAATTAATGTTATTATTAATAAAAGAAATGTATAAATGCCCTTGGAATTAATAAAACGGGAAAAAGCGCAATCTTTGTATATTTATTATAAGCATTATTTTTTTATAGTGCAATACAATGTACGTGTACATGCATACTCGTATATGAATATGATGCATTTATTAAATTAGTTATGTATATATATTAATAGTGACATGTACCTACATATAAATTATGCATAAATAGTACAAGGTCCAGTGAGAAATTGGAGATAGCAATCATTATAATACCAAAATATGCAAATTCCATATCTATCAAAAACTATATGGTCATTACACTCATTACATAATATTTCAACGTTTGAATGTTCAATCTGATACATTACCACGTGACGCAGTTATAGGAGGCAAATGAATGCACTGGAAATTAATTTACGATATATTAATTATTTTAGCAAATTCACAATGTCACTGGATACGAATTTAATTTAAACACAATTCTTTAATTCACACTTTTCGCAAATACTTCGCCCGAAATCTGTCGCTTCGATTAATCTGTGCATTGGTAACTTTGTGGTCAGTTTTTTCGCTGGTTATGTCGCCTAGGTAAAACGTCATAACAGCAAATATCTGCCGCGGCACTGGCTTTGTTTTTATACGAAACACGTCGGTTTTTTGAACCTCTGAGATTATTCTATACATTTCTAGTGCTTGCTAGAATATTCCCGTCGCTTCTATGAAGACTGTTTCAGAGCACTCCCGAATGTTGTTGAAAATTCCAAAGTGTTGTAGGGCGTTCCAGAGGTCCCTATAGTTTTGTTATCTTCGAGGGATTCCGATCATGAGTAATTTCTTAGAACTCTGTCATCACGTTACAATATATTTCATATTTAATCTGTCAATTATAAATTGAACTGTACATTCAGAAAAATATCACTACAATATATGTTAACCTTAAGGAGTTAGTTTATTTTTTAAAGTTTGTTTATTTTTTACAAGGAGACGACAGTTAAAAAAGTTTGAATATTATTTTATTCGAAAATTTAAAAAAAAAAAAAAATAGCCGCGTTATGTCGTTCCCGTGGAGTTCCTCCTGTTCCCGGTTCCTCCGCCGTGGCTGATATGCAACTTTCAACAAATGTTTATTTGAGACATAAAACAAAGTGATTTACTTGTTGGTCTTGTGGTTAGGACACTCGCCTCGTGATCCAAAGGTCGCGGGTTCGAATCTCAGCCCAGACTAGCAAGTTAGTCCTATTTTCATAGCACAAGCGTTTAGCTTAGTTTGAAAATAGTAAGAATGTTGATGTGACACGTATTCCGTGTTCGCATCTCTATTTAAAAAAAAAATTAAGTAAATATCTATAAAAAATATCCGATTTGGGAAATAACTTTTTTTTTAAATTGGGCACAGTTTGAAAAAAGAAATTCGTATCCTACATCTTAGAAAGAATCGAATTAGTATTGTAAGTCGTGCGTGCGAGGCACATAGTTTGATTGTGTTGATGTTTACATCCGTAAACACCAACACTAAGAAACAATATGTGTCGTGCGCGCGGCTTGCACATACAAATTCGACTGTCTTTCTTAAATGGAAAGAGATCTACACAACCTTTTTTTGACTCGGACAAGCGTGTACCTGTGAAGGTTGCATCTCAGTCACGGTGGAGGAACTTCACGGAAATGGACATGATGCGGCCATTTTGTTTTGTTTTTCAAAAATTTTCCAATAAAATAATAGTTTAATATGTACCTTAATAAGCGTCATTAAAAAAAAAATTATAGCCTCCTTGTAAAAAATCACCCAATTCAGCCTAAATTTCAGACTCTCAGGGTGGTGCAACCCCTTAATAAAATTAATTTTAAAATATATATAATTACCATCACAGCTCTAAACTCGGTATTGACTAAGCCATACTGACGGGCATCGATTGCAAGCCTGAGGATGACGCAATTTGATCCAAATCTTCGATCAGAATCGAAATTTTTAATTTAATTATGTTGCAAATACTCCATCAAGATAATAATATATACAAAAACATGTTTCTTTCCTTTACGGCTATTTGGCAATTACTGTTTATTTTTCACGTCCTTATTTTCTTTACCGCAAAATTAGAAAATATTTATTAAATAATTTCAGTGAAATAAAATTTCATATATTATGTAAGCTCTAACGGAATACCAAGTGTGACTGGATCCTGTTTTTTTTTTATTTGCAATATACCTTATTTTATCCAGAAGTGATTTTTAAGTATTTTTTATTACGAGAAAAAGTAATTCAGAATTTCGCGAGTAAGAAATACGATCTCAAAAAAATAATTCACGTACGTGACGATTTGGTAAATTGGATTCTTCCTTCCTGGCGTACAGCCATCACTTCGCTCTCACCGTTCTGATACGCACTTGTCAGTTTTTTTGGAAATTGGCTGCTGTCTTTCGCTTCGTGAGAATAATTTATCGACGTTTACGTCTCGGTAGGCACTCTCTTGCTACGCCAAATTCATATACAGTTAAACCTTCCTTGGATTGCGAACATAATTCTTTCCGGAAACGTGTTTGTAATCCAAAGCACTCGTATCAAAGCGAATTCCCCCAAAATAAATAATGGAAAGTCAAATGATTCGCTCCACAATCAGAAAATTTTAATATAAAAATGATTTATACAAAACACTTTCGTATTTTTTTATTATTATACATGATGATAACTGAAAACATGAAGGTATGTTCTACCGGGAGACCCTATTAGTGAGAGGGAAATCAGAAAAGTTTTTTTGCCACATCCTGTACCTTTCAAGTTTAAACTTTTGCTATAATTTTAAGTTGCGTCTATTTTTTCTCGGAAATAATTTTCCTTTTGCAGGAATATTATACGCACTATAAATATATTGCGTCTATTTTTTCTCGGAAATAATTTCCTTTGCAGGAATATTATACGCACATAAAATGTACAGGATAAAAGAAAGAAGAAAAAAAACTTTACAGATAGATTCCTGCCTTGATAATGAGTCGAAAATGTTCAAGCAACCGTGACCATTGATGGTTATGGAGGTATGCAATATAAAAGTTTGCATTTTTTTCAACATTTCTAACTTATTTTTTGCAAAAAGTTGAACTATCATAGCAACAACATATATTTATTAAGAAAATTCATTCGCCTTAATACAATTCGAACAAAAGCCTTGCAACAATTGAAAAAATAATTTTTGAAGTTAAATTAAATTTAAATGTAGTTAACATTTTTGTGTATTTTAGAAACACAATATCAAAGGTATAATATATTTTTTTTAAATTTCCGTTCTGGCTATAAAATCAGTTACAAATATCTGCATCGCAATTTCAACAATTGCATAGTGACGGTTTTATTTCTGTACCTTCATATGTAAGAATACCTACAAGTTCCATTTTAAAAACAGTATAGTACAATGCTCACATTCACTAGAGCTGTTCTCCGAGCGGTTTCTGAATTAATTTTCTGAGTGATAAATGGGCAAAACATTTTTGCGTCAGAGTTTCAAACCATGAATAATATTATCCTGACACAATTAGAAAGAAAATACAAAAAATCTACATTGTAGTGTTGTGTTCATTATTGCGACACCACACCAGGGAACATTTGTGGCTAATGTTTCATTATTTTATATTTTTCTTTATTAATTTATTTTTAATCGTATAATTTAATTTATACATCTTAAGGACTATTTCAAAAAGGCATTAGGTAATAATATTGTCAGGAGACGGTAAAAGCGAAAAGAATTGCAGTTATTTTGGAATATAAATCGAGGTTTTACAGCACTTCATATGTTTTAAAGTAAATTGGAAATCACTACAATATGTCTGGAATAACCGAACAGTTTATAGAATCATCGCGTAGCCAAATTGACTATAAAAGAGATCGACCGGCTACTGCGCACTCAATAAATGTAATATTAGAGTTGTTTTACAAGTTTTTACAAGACTTAATACCTAGTACCTAGTATTAGACTTGTTTTTACAAGAGACATAAGATCATAGATGGTAGCGAATTGAGAACCCGCGTGATAAGTATAGTAAATTTCATTTAAGAAATGCAATCGAATTAGTAAGTGTAAGCCATGATATACGTAAGACAGCATTGTTTCGTGTTGATATTTAAGGGTATAAACGCCAACACAACGAAACACTGCGCCTCGTACGCACGACTTACACATACAGATTCGATTGCCTTTCTAAATGGAAAGAGGTCTGTCTATCTACTTACGTATTTGTGAAATATTCAGTAGTGCGAATTTAAAATTTGGCGTGAATTAAAAAACGGTGCTCTGATTGAATTCGTGTCCAGTGACTCAACTTGATTAATAAAACTTTAACTAATTAATTTCAAGTGGTTCATTTGCCTCCTATAGCAGCGGTATGTATTTCTCCGAAATCCTCGTGCTGCTCAGGGGGGGAACAACGTCACATAATTTAAATACAAATGTTTCTTAAACTACTTGTATTTATTAATTATTAGACATAATCATCTTCTATATGAAATATACCATCATATGTGAGGTACAAAAGCAAAATCAGTAGTATCCAAAAAAATTAAAAAATGTTTTAAATGCAGTCACCGAGGATTAAATAATAATTTAAAATCTCGTTATTTCTAGATTTTATGTATAACTTTCCCTTCTAAAATCGTGTTTTTTTTAGATTTATTGGCTATGTTTCCTTTAAAATCTAGTAGGTACATTATAAATTAGTAATCGTCGATGATTGCATTAATTTTTTTTTGGATATTGCTGCCTTTGCTTTTATACCCCACATGTATAAAAATGATGTTCACATTTCGAAAATATATTATTACTAGCGGTCCGTACCTGGACGTTGCTTGGATTACAGATTTAATTAAAAATGTGTTTGTGAGAAGAGGGGTAGGATTGTTTTATAAAGTCTATAAATAATAACGATGTTTCCATTTTGATCCAGGCAGGAGGTGGATGAGATGTCCGAGAGAGTGGTGTGAAGCGACTATATTTTCTTAGGATCGTAAAATGAAACTATGAAAGTTTTGGTTCAGATCTGTACAATTGTTCATGCATACTATTAAATGTTATTTTTGTAACACAAATAAAAAACAGATAACATAATAATCAAAATTATTTTTGGTATAAAGAAAAATTTAACAAAAATAATATAAAAATTCATGTATTCACTCAACATTTCTGAAAGGCCAAAATACTTAAATGAGCAATATTTATTACAAAGGAAAATAAAACAATTATTTAAAAGAAAATGGTTCTTTCAGTGTCTGTGTCAAGGAAAACATGGAGAGAGAAAATAACATCGAATAGGTACTTAGGGCACTGAAGTACACTGACAACCTTTTTAAAAGCAAATAAACTTATCAGATATTATTATCGCTCTAACTATGCCCATTAATTAGGCTTATTACATATCCTCGACAGATTGTTAAGTTTGAGTACAGATAAGACAGACAGAATACATTCAATTTTATATTTAAATATATACGTATATGTATATTTATTAGACATTGTTGTAGTAGTAGTATTAGACATATTAGACATATTGACATTTTTCTCAATAAACAATAATTAATCGTGCGAAAAAATTTATTGATCCTTGTCTGGGGAGACCAGCAGCTTTTTTTCATCGTCCAAAAGCTTATTCTAATAAATAATCACTCTGAAGAAAGAGTTAAATAAACAAAGAGCTTGTTGGCCTTGTGGTTAGGACTCTCGCTTTGTTATCCAAAGGTCGCGGGTTCGAACATCACTCCAGACCAGCAAGTTAGTCCTGCTTTTATAGCACAGGCGTTTAGCTTATTAGAAAACAGTAAGAATAAAAAACAGATACAGTTAGGATCTTTTGCATAGTTAATAATGAAAGACCTTCGGAAGAACGGGCTTAATAATCAAAGAAAAAAGTACAAAGTTTAACAGATTAACAATGAAAAGACAAGAGATCTTCAGACCAGATGAAAAACTCATGAGCTGGCTACTTACAGCCTCTTGATACCTCCCGGCAGATGAGTCTCCATTCATGGGTCCACTCCAAGCCGGAGGAGAATCAGCAGTATTGAGTGGACCCGTGGCCCGAGTACCATCTCCTGTTTCGAGAGAAAACCGATACTGCGTTTGCCGCACATTTTGGTGCGATATCACTGACAGAGAATTAAGCTTACATTTTACATTTTCATTTAACCTGAAAATTTTTTCTTTAAATATAATTTTCATATATAATTTTATTTATTTATTTTATTTATTTATTTAATATTCATGGAAGACCAACAGCACAACAAAGAGGCATAGAAAACATTGATATAATATGGATGGCCAATTAAAGGTCTCCAAATTTAGAAATATGTTAGTAATGATAAATATTTATGAATTAAACTAAGACATGTTAAAAAAAGTATATTTATTTTTAAAAATATATATATATACATATATATATATTATAAGTTTGTATGTAGTATGTTAGTAATCATAAATATTTATGAATTAAACTAAGACATGTTAAAAAAAATATATTTATTTAAAAATATATATATATATATATATTATAAGTTTGTATGTAGGAGGTAATCTCCGAAACTCCTCATTTAAAAAATTCTTTCACCAATATTTAGAATGGACTTTCAGATTGGTTATTATAGTCTATATATTATCGCGTTAAAATAAGAGGACTTTTCGTGGTGACCTATTTTACAAGTAAATTCATCGAAAAAATGATCGAGCGAAGCGTTTTTCACGTTGTTGAAGTTGTAGAACTCTAAGAGTTTAAAAAAAAATCCGTGATGACAAATATATCTATGTGTTAAGATTAATACACAAATTGACTAAAAGTTACTAAAAATCTACGCGTGTGAAACCACGGGCACAACTAGTGTATAATAAAGTATGTCCCCTTTGTTATTTAACCCCGCGCCTTGGAGACAGTGAAGAGGTTTTGTGTGGACGCCTCCCCGTCCCGCTCGCACTCAAACGAATGCCAGCAGGACGGTGAGGAGGCGACTTTATTATTAAAAAAATGCCAAACATTGATGGCGAAAGTGTAGGGCCGATATGGGAGCCGTTGCTCATTAAACGGCCCTGGGCGTGTGTGGTGGGTCCCTGTTAACATAATTTTGAATAGCTACAACCGTGAAAAAGTTTGTTACTGTTTCCGAGGTAAGTTTGTAGAAATCCATATTCACATGTATGGGAAAAATACGTATGTTTTTTCACTTCATTTACCAATTGACGGTTTAACTTGACATACTTATTGTAATTTTATTGTTGTATTGTAATTTTGTAATTTTGTCGTACTAATATTAAAAACAGCTATATACAGGGTATGACAGCTGGTCCCCAAAACCTTACAGATAGATTCCTATCTATATCATGAGTCGAAAATGTTTAAGCAACAATGTTCTTATATCAATAATTATGGAGATAATCGACTTCAAAATTAGCACTTTTTTCAATATTTCTGACTTATTTTCAGTACGATTTTGGACTTTAGTTATATCGAATATTTTTAAAAAATCATTTAAAATCAATATATATATATAAAAAGAAACCCGTGTTTCCCTATCCGCCAAGTTTTCTTCACAACCAGATACTACCACCCCCTGGTGGTTATATTAGTGGATAGCCCTTAGTGTCCCATTTAAAATGTGCGAGTTTGGTGGGGGTGGCTGAGCGTGGGTGGGAGTGGGTGACGAAAATGTGCATTCTAGAACATTGTTTTGTTATGGAAAGGCCGCAAATACATCAGATTGTTCCAGAATGGGCCCGACGACTGTGTCAGTAAGTCTAGAGGGTTCCGGAAAAATCCGCCCTAGAAAGTTCTGGAAGGAGAACGTTCTAGAAAATTCCCAAAAGTACTAAAAGGTTCCAAACTAAGTGCCGAAGTGTGCCGGTGAGTCAAGAATGTTTCAGAATGTCCAGTAAAGCTCTAGAAAGTTCTGGAAGGGGAGTGTTCTAGAAGATTACCGAAAATTCTACAAGGCTCCAAACTAAAAGGTGAGTCGAGAAGGTTCCAGAACGTTTGATAAAGGTCTATAAAATTCTGGTGGCGGAGTGTGTCTGTGATTCTATAAGTTTCCAGACTAAAGTTCGATAAAGTTCAAGAATGTTCTGGATGGAAAACGTTCTAGAAGATTCACGAAAGTTCTACTATGTTTCAAACAGTATGGCGGAGTGTGTCTGTGAGTCTATAAGGTTCCAGAATGTTCGATAAAGCTCTAGAAAGTTCTGGAAGAAGAACGTTCTTGAAGATTGCTAAAAGTTCTATAAGGTTCCAAACTGAGTGGCGGAGTATGTCGGTGAGTCTAGAAGGTTTCAGAACGTTCATTAAGGTTCTCAAATGCTTTAGAAGGTTCTGGAAGGAGAAAATTTAAAAAGGTTTCACAAGGTTCCAAACCGAGTGACTGAGTTCATCGGTGAGTCTAGAAGTTTCCAGAGGATTTAGAGAAGGTTCCTGAATGCTCTAGAAAGTTCTGGATGGAGAAAGTTTCAGAAAGTTCTATAAGGTTCCAAACTGAGTTGCAGAATGTGTCAGAGAGTTTTAAAGGTTCCGGAAAGTTCTAGAGGGTTCGAGAATACTCTAAAAAGTTCTGGAAGGCGAAAGTTCTACAAGCTATCAGAAAGATCTATAAGGTTCCAAACTGAGTGGGGGAGTGCGTCGGTGGGTCTGGAGGTTCCAGAAAGAATTATAATGCTTTAGAAGGTTCTGGAAAGGTAACGTTCTAGAAGATTCCAGGAAGTTCTATAAGATTTCGAAATGCTGTAGAAAGTTTTGGAAAGTTTTCTCTAGAGTGTTATGATTGTCCGCTAAAATATCTGTTCATATTTTAGCAAAGCGAAGGCGATCCAGCAAGGCAATCCAATCACAGGTGCCGAAATCAGCAAAAAATAGACGTCAGCACAATTCTATACTTACCGAATTATGGTCCCGAGCGAAGCCGGGCCCACTAGCTAGTATATAAATAAAAGCCAAAAAAACATTTAAAACCTTAAAAAAAAAATCTGCGAGGTCGTTATCATTTTATTTGACTTTATATTAAAGCGAATATTTTTTTAATATTTGACTTAAGTTACTTTAATTATCGTCCAACAATTAACATAAAGTTTATATTTACACGAAGTTTAAATTGAGTCAAAAATATTGAAAAAAAATTGCCGTTCAAAAAACCTTGACGTTATTTCGGTGGGCGAAAGTCAATAAAATCGAGTTTTGAGTTTAGTGTGCAAAGTTGTTCTTTAGATGCATATCTAACAAGGAAAAATTAGATGAGTCAGTAAATAAAATAAAATGCGACTATTTTATATATATTTAAATTTTTGAAACGAACAAATGACATAATTAATTATTTTTTAAAAATTGGCAAAAAACAATGACATTTTACGACAACAACATTCAACGTTCTTGTGCAGTAAACAAAAATACTAGTCCAAAATTAGTGAAAATAAATATCTTTTAAAGCCTTTATTAAAATAATAAAGGCTTTAAGAGATATTTCGTAAACAAATGAAGTTCTAAAATTTTGTTTCGGCTCTCCTGAAAACCTATATTTTTTTAGTCGTTCGGTTGTTCCTTTCACCCACAGCATTATCTCCATAACTATTGATTTTAGGGCGTTGTTGCTTGAATATTTTCGACTCATAATTTAGGCAAAAATCTACTTGTGAAGTAATATGGACCAGCTGTGTTACACCCTATGTAAGTATACTTTTTTTATATCCATGTGATTTAATTTCGAACCCACTTTCGAACTATGCAACAAATTTTCCATAAATGTGTTCAATTAACTATACATATATTTAATTTCGTACTTCACCTAGTTCTTACGCAAAAAGGGTAAAATGCCTTACACGCACTTCACGATTGATTAATTAATTCGAAATAATTCACGACAAAAAACGCCGGAATAGATATTTCTGCACGATGTTCAACTAAACATCATATCAAGTCTAAATAAAACACCATATTTTCATTTTTAAAAACAAATAAATGAGTAAATAAATGTTAAAAACCTACATTATTGAAATAATTGATTATAATATTTAGGGATGACCATAACAAATTTGCATACGACTGGTTTTCAGGTTAAGGTAAAATATTTCATAGATTTATTGTTTATTTTTTACGTACATAATACAATTGCACTCAATTTATAGGTCAACCCTTAACAGGGCTGTTGAAAAACTTTTCGCCGACTAACTCTCGCGGCCGTTCCGCTGTAGAGCTTTGCTTTTAAAATATGCTGACACAAAAAACGTCGCTCCCGTTAACGTGGAAAAAAGTTTACGGGGAAAAATACAACAATGCCTTTAGATGCTTTTTTAATGTTACTTTGTAAATTTCCAAAAAATAACTCTTTGTACCGTAAATTTTCAATATGAAGCAATCTCATTGTTGTTGCGAAATTGGTTGCATGTAGGTATATACGTATAACAATACGTGCAGTTCACTGCGATTAGAATACCTCCACCATCGTTATATTTGGGACTGCGTCAAACATGTTAATAAACCTCCCCTATTTCTAACCTTGTCTCTGTCCTCTGCTGATTTAATCATCAGAGTATTTAATAAATTAATACTTTCAATCACGATAGTATTCGTGAATAAGATAAAATCCGTTGAAGATCTGCAGGTAGGTAGAGAGAGATGTTATTAAGAGATGTATTTAAAAAAAACTTTAATACTGCAGAATATCAAGGTTCAATATGACTTAATAGCACAACCTATCTACATATGGTTTTTTTCGCGGTTTTGAGTTACAAAGTACGAAGATTTATTAAGAATAAAACAATTTATTTTCCAAGATTTCCAAACAATCTCTTCAGGACGCATATAAAATATATATAATATACAAATACAAAATATATGAATAAAAAATTAAAACCACAACGATGTATCAGCTGATATTAATATTAAATATGTCAATTTAAAAAAGTAAATTCCATTTACATATTCATGTATAATTTATTAAATATTCTGTATATACTGTTATGTTAAAATTTAATATTTTTTATCAAATACTCTTTCCCGAAAACTTATCGTTAGATTTTTGAAGTCATTATGTTCACCCTGCAGATACAAAAATGAATCGTTGAATCGGAGCCGTTTTTAAATCATGTGTAAACAAAAGTTCTTTAATAATTTATTTGTTTCAGATTGATCGGTGCTTCTGGTGGTGGAGCCTCCCCCTGGCATGAGGGACCGCCCGCCCCCCGACTCCCTGTTGTCTGCCTTCTTGTCCTCTTCTACCGCCTCCAGCTGTCTCTACCCCCGCCCCTCCGGCCCGAAGAAGCGGAGAAGCCTCGCGGAAAGCAATTATGATAAACTGAGCGGCTTATCTCCGGATGACGGAGTATCGGAAAGCTGTTTATTTATTCCTTCCCCGAGAACTCTGCGGACTTTCATTTTTGTTATTCTAGTGTCCCTCCACGTCGTATCTCCCGCCAAAGCCCTTCTCCAAAATGGCGACACAAACGTGGCCGACAGCCGCGAGCCCGGCGACGAGCGCCGCGCGCCGACAAACAAATATTCGACTGGCAGTTTCACCGAACCGACGGAAAGCGTAGATATTGCAGTAACGAGAGGCGAACTTGTGCCAAATGTAAATAACGATTTAGCGAAAAATTATTTTTCCAATTCGATGCCGTACTCGGCTGAAAGCAATACTGGAGGCCCTCCCCCTGTAAATATATTTAATAAGCTAGCGATAATGTGTACTGTGCCAAATAACTGTTCGGATATTGCTTATCGTAATTCGATCGGATCTCGGAATATCAACCGAATTAATTTTAATTTACAGGAAAAGTTTGGTAATGATGTTAATTTAATGCGAATAACGATTACTGACGATGGCGACCAAACGACGGAGGCCGATAACGCGCCGAATGAATCAACGAGCAATTTTATTAATTTGACTGAAAGCGTTAAAACAATACGCGAAGAACAATCAAAATTATCGGATTTAATAAGGATAAACAAAATTCACCCTTTCCTTGTTGTAGGAAAAATAAAAAGTACACCAAAGCGAAACAAATCATTCGCGACTGCCGTCAAATATAATAAGATAAATTCTCGACGAATAAACACCAAACAGCACATTTCGCCGAGTAGAGATATAAATAAAGATGAATCGTATCATCTACCGAAGATGAAGAGAAATCGTGGGCCCTTAAATGAGACTGTCACCAGCCCTGCCATCTCCAGCGCGGTCGAGGGTCTTGAGGGACAATTGATTATCGAAAATACTAATGACACACTCGGCGGGACTTCCTCGAGTGTCAGCCTGGCCGGCCTGGGCATCTCGGCCGAAACGAGGGCTCCTCAGGAGGAAGATAAAAAAACATCGAAGAGGAAAGCGCAGAAAGAAGGTGAGTCTTGTAATTTACTTAGATATTGATGTACAGAACATTTTTTATGACATTTCAGTGGCTTTGTAATAAAAAATTATTTTATTGCATTATAGAATATTTTTTACTAGCATCGAAGTCATTGATAACGACGAGGAATATATTTTGTGTCATCTAATATTTTCTTTGAGTTATTAAATCATAATCCTGGATTTCTAAAATATTATGTATTATTGAATAATTAAAAAATAATGATGGGCAGTGATTAGTATGAATCACCTATCGATGAAAGAAAACATTAATCCTTTCGGTAAAAAATATTCTAGTTATATTGGATCAGTGTAAGTTCTTCTGGAATTATGCCACTATTGAATTATTTAACGAAAATACAAATTAAGGAGCTTTTAAAAAGTGTCTTGGTTGGTAAATGAAAACTTGCTTACGATTTTAAAGGTTGAATGTTTTATTTACTCTCGCAACAGACACAGATAAAAACAAAATACTTAGGCCTTAAAAATAGTAAGATAAATCGAAAAATAATGGTTTGTCCTTGTCGCGTTTGACGCGATAAAGTCTATTCAACATTTGAATGTTCGAGGCTGGGTGTGTTTTTTCGCTGTCAGTCTCTTGTTAGCCGTGGACACGCACTCTAAGAATATATCAAATTAGTACAAAACGGTGGTGGCATTTCCAAACTTTATTGTCGCAGATTCAACCCTTATTTCATGTTTTTTAAATATTTTTAAAAAATTCAAAGAACATTTTTCCACAAACACTTATTTACATAATTATCTAACCAAACAAATTAAAGGATGTCATAGATAAGTTTTTAGAAACATAATAGATTCAAAGTATGAAAATATTTTTTCAAACATGTTGGGTGAATTCCATAAACTGGGATGTAATATGAGTCTAAAAGTTAACTCACATAAGTGTCGGATTTTCCTGAAAGTATCGGAAACGTGAGCACAGAACAAGGAGAACGGTTCCACCAGGATATAGAAGAAATAAAACTACGAAATCAGTGCAAATGGAATTTTAATATGATGTCTGACTATTGCTGATCTAGATAACCAAAATATTCAGCGGTCACAAAAAACAACGAAGCCTAATTTTAATAAAAAACTAAAGTACTTTCATTCTGAAAAGCCTTCAACATACTAACTTCGCAAGTTTTTTCTAAAATCGAAAACATTTATTTTTTGTACATTTTCTCAAAACTTGATATGGTGACAAAAAACTAAATATTTATTTCAGTTTATTATTGTCAAATTGTATAAAATCAGTTTTCATACACAAAAAGACGTTGAAAACAGTTTTCACTTGTCGGGCTGCGTTATTAATGGAAATTGTACGCTAGCCCCGACAAGGGCTGCGGAGGACGCGTGTCGGGACAAGACAGCGGGATAATGCTCGTGTGTCGGCAGGTGGCGGCGCCGGCATGCGGAGGGTGTCCGTCCTGGGGCTGTTCGAGCTGAGCACGCGCTGGGGGGCGCGCCCGGAGGGGCAGGCGGAGCTGGCCGCGGCGCGCCTGGCCGTGAAGCACGTCAACGAGAGGCGCCTCCTGCCCGGCTACTACCTGCACCTGCTCACTAACGACACTAAGGTAATATTTTTGCACGTTTTCTTCGCAGAACTACAAATTTAACCTTTAAGGGGGGGTAAGGTTAATTCGTACAAAAAAAGGCATGTTTTTGTGGATTTTTTGTGACGACACAGTTAAAATCTCTTTATTAAAACCAATAATACATTAAAGTATGATATTTGAAGAATATTGTGTAAAATTTTCAAGACGAAATATTAAGAAATACGGCAATGGCAGCAATTATTCGGACGTGTCTCGGAAAAAAGTAGAATTGCGGTGTCCATCATAACTTGGTGCTAAATCATCTGAAATCAATAAATCAAAGTTCATTCGTTAGATAATAGATTTTCCCAGGTAACGCTGGGAGGGGGTTTTTTGAAATTTCAATTTTTCATTTTTTTGGAACACTTTGAAGGGAAAAACGCGATTTTTTGCGAAAAATATCGACTAATTTGTTATTAAAAAATAAAAATTAATAACACTTTTGAAAAAAACTCGACAGCGTTACCTCATAAATTATGTTCAAAAATAGTATTCAAAAGGATCGGTGTAGTAGTTTTGAAGTTATGATGGACACCGACTTTGAAAACGTGAGATATGGGGAAAACGATTTAAAGTTTTGCACACTGTAAAATTCAAAATAAAACTCAACACTTATTTTATACTTACACATAATCGTCGATGCCATTTTCACACGGCAAAGAGCTTTCATCATCAGCATCTGTTTGTCCTTGTCTACGCAAAACTCTTCCAATGCAAATAGCACGTCCGGTAGTCCTCAGGTGAGCGCGTCTCTTAGCTGCCCGAGCAGGTATAGAAAATTAGTCTGAGTATCGCTCAAATGTTCATAATTTCGTCAATTTTGCTCCGATTGACTTGAAATTTTGACACAATATTCTTGCAATGTTATACATTCATTTAAAAAATTAAAAATAAAATGCAAAAAAAAATTTAAACACCTTACCCCCCCTTAAGGCTGCGTGTTTTTAACTACATACTTGTATTTAAAGAATAGCAGGCGAAAATGTTTCAATACACCAGAAATTTACATATTAAAGCGAATAAATTTTTAATAATACTAAATAAGTGAGAGAATACTGCAAGAGGTAGGTAGGAGTGCCCAGAAAACTGTACCATATCAGTAGGGATTATAATCCGGATGCATTTTTGAATTGCGGGATAGCTTTGACCAAGATAGCTAAACATATGTGACTAGGAAATAAGAATATAAATGAAAATATGCAGTTTAAAGTATAATACAAGTCACTCATTTAAATTTTAGCACTTATTAAATTAAATTAAGGTATTATTATTAGCGCAGTACTTTTTTATCAGTCTGTATTTTATGTTATATTATAATAGAGCACCTTGTGATGAAAATATTTTTAATTTTAATCTTATAAATTTTGAATTTCCTCTACCTACACATTAATTATCTTATAATCCTAATTTAAAAAGTGTCAAATAAAACATAAAGAAGATTATTAAGAAACAAAACAATATGAAGATTGTGAACAAACAAAACAATATCAAAAATAAGCAAATAATTTTTTCTTCATTTATAGGCACTATTTGTTGAACAAATCAGTGTTAAATTCTTAATCAAAGATTCTTATCTTTGATGGTCCCTACATACAGGTACCTGCTATCGAATATGAAAATTTCGATTTTCAATCTTAAACCAACCAATTTACCTTATATATCCATGTAATGTTTAAAAAATGTTTAATTTTTCTTTATACTTGCTGTTTCTGAAATGAAAAAGCCATTTTTTTAAATTTATTCCGAAAATATAAATATGGATGGTTTAAGGTAAACGAAAATCGAATTTTCGAAAATTCGACGGTTTACGTAGGTACCTTCAAAATGGCACATTTAGAATTAAAATAACTTAAATAAAGAACTTACTCTCAACCTGAGAAGATTATCGATATTTGAATCAACGATACGGCTTCTCGCGCTTTATTTCACTCACGCCTGCGTGCGAGTGAAAGATAGCGCGGCCGGACCGGCACACAGCGCCCCAGCACATTTGGTATTTCTGCGACACACGGACGGCTATTCTCTTTTATTATTTTATGTATTGATCCCGAAAATCCCACGATTGAGGTTTTCCAATTCCGGGATTGCGGAACCAGAAAAATTTACGGGATCCCTGAATCCCTACATATAAGCGATGTCAAGGAATAAATGGCGCTCTATAGTACTGCGGTCATTAACTTCCGAGTCTTGTAAGGTCACCCTTGGATGTGGACTATTTAAATATATTTACTAAAATATTTTATTGTGATCATGAAATCAATCTTAATAATATGCCATACCTTATTTTCTATATGAACGATTTTCAGTCAAAAATTTCAAATAAGTATTAGATTACAATAAAAATATTGCATATCTACGAAAATGATAATTCCGATATCAAAGGGATAAATCCAAGTATATTATTTGTAGATATGTATTATTTAATACAGATAAAGTTACACAGAAGTGTTTAGTCAAAGACCCTTCACACTCATATGCCTCGGATGAAGCAAAATGAGATTTGTTTTGAAATATTTTATAAAATAACGATATATTTTAATATTCAATATATATTTACTCTATACATAACTTTTCAATTTATTGCTCTACATTATACATAACTATTCAAATACATTGCTCTACACTATTCTTCCAAAAATACTTTTAAATACTTAATTTCTTCCAGGGCCTTTCAATCTTTTGTTTCTAAGTGAAGTATTTTAAGTTTCGAGGAGGTTTTTAAAGTCTTGGTTTTAGTATACTAAATATGAACCAAATAATTTTGTAGCATCACCAAACTCTACGACAGGTGACTTGTGGAAATTATTACAGTTTATGTACTGTACGAGTATTATGAAAATAAAACAATTGACGAAAATCTCCAAGACATTTTCGTATATTTATGAAACATTTATCAAAAGTATATTAATTGTAAAATCGCTCTGGAAAGTCAGTTACAAATAAGCCCTTGTTCTTTTCGTTTACTTCTTATGGCGATTTTGTATAAATATAAGTATAAATAAGCCAACCATCAAATCTTTTTTCATTCTTCTCCCAAACTCCTTTTCTACCTTTCTTCTACTCGTATGTACAGGGGATGCAAATTTACCGGAAGATGGTATTACCGATAAATCGATAAAATTCTGAAATCAATACCGATGTAGTAAAGACTGTCTCCGAGAATCGCTGAGCCTATGTGGAGCACCTGAAAACTGGGAGCAGCTGGCACAAGATCGTGTGAGCTGGAGGAGAGTTTGCTCTCGGGCTAAGGGTGTTGCGGCGGCCAGACGATTAAAAAATGAGCAGCGAGTCGCAACCATGCGTCAACGGGACCAACCATTGCAACCTATCCTATGTGAAATATGCGGGAGAAAGTGCGCCTCTTGAATAGGGCTATTTTCCCATCGCAAATCCATCCCATCATGAGAGGCGCAGCAACAACTGCGTCAGAACGGCGAGGGGATCCGGCTACAACAACCGGTTATGTACCGGTAATTATGAAGGTATCAAAAACTTTATTTTATTACAATATATTATGATGTATAACAAAAAATTGAAATAGAAATATTTTAATAAAAATAAATTGTTTACAATTGATATTTATTTTACACAAAGATTACTTATTTTATTATACACAACGTCATCTAAAATAATTCTTTATTTCAAATGCTAGCAATTAAAAAGTTTGATGCATTATTGCATCCATTTATTTATGAATTTATTTAATATATATAATTAAAACCTTAAATCATAATAATTTTGAACAAAATTAGTATGATTTAAGGTATTTAATGTATTTAATTTGTTCTTATGAATCAATACGAACTGTTTACTCCTTTTAAAATAATACACAGTACAGTAATAAAATAAAATATAGAGATAAATAAAAAAATCACTTATTCCACAGATTAGGATATTCCTATTTTTGACTGTCGAAATTACAGTGACAAATGTTGAATGAGACAATGTAAAGTGTAACCAGACTTCATGAAACTTTTGAGGAGACTAAAATCTTGTTGAAAAAAGGTTTATCTCTTCACATTTGTCATCTATGTACTTTTCAAAATATTTTTTTATCTATATTTTTAGGTATAACAATATTTATACCTTAATAGACAAATTTAAAACATAAGATTGTTATGCTGTATAAAATGCAAAGGATCTTCTTCTACTTACACAATATTTTTAATCATAATGAAAGGTAGTAGATCGCAAAATTTTATTTTTTTTTAATGAAAAATACATTTAGATTAATTTCCAAAACATTGCCTAGTTTTAAAATAACTTACATTAATTACTTAAAAATGTTAAATTATGTGGCATTCTTTAATTCACACTGATTTCGCGGTCGTCTCACTCGAAATCGTTTCGTAGGACGTAGGTAGATAGATGCTTTTCTATTTTCTATTGTTATTTAACATGCTTGTGGTCAATCGCGCGTGTTCACAATTCGCTAGCTTCTATGACACCGCATTATGTCGCAACAGTGCACTTTCCGCGCACTGTCTCTTATATAGATAATGTCGTTTCGTGAAACTTCGAGAATGGTCGACTGACTTCTCTACATTTCTAGTGAATGTATTATACAATCCTCGATTATGTGCAATTCCTTCCGCCTCTACCATCTCGTGACAGTATGTAAAGAAAACACAAAATAACGACACATATTCAAAAATTTATATCATTTTGACAGCGGATTTGTTACCACACTTAGAGCACTGGCAATTTAAGCTTCCTTGGACTATGATTATAGATTAAGATTCATGGCCAAGCATCTACATCAGTGGTGCATGCAACCGTGGCCGCACTAATCCGTTATCCTAAGTGGAAAAACAAATTGCATCTTTCAGGCGGAATCAGTATTGCTCCACGCAGTATCGAAACATCGCTTGAAATGGCTTTTCCGTGTGCTCTAATCAAATCAGAGTGCTTCCCTCCTATCCTACCCTACACTAAATATGTAGGTGTCGTATGTCAAGAGATGGAATGACGTCGTGACACAAAAATCGTTGCAAAAGAATAATAAATAGTAAAATGTCAATATAATTAACATGAATATACTTTAACAATATTAAATGTATGTTTTGAGAACACAATAACTGGATATATCCGCTGCGGGATTATTATTTCTCACAAGTCTCACACGAAGCTATCTATATGAGAAACGTGTATGAAAGTCTTATATACGATGGCCCAGGGCTTACAACCTGTATGAGCTGGCTTACGTGATCACTATACAAAAATTGAAAATATTTATTTTCTGGCGTATTCTAGTGTAGGTATATGTTTATACATTAAAAAATATTGTTTAATACTCCACTTAAAAAGTATCATTGCCAACTGCGAAATCTATGTATACTGTTTCATTAGAAGTACTAAAAGATGTCACTAACTTTCAAAAATTTGATAGTAAGTGGTGTCTCTTACGATGGAATTGGTGAACGTTGTATTGTATAGAGTGATAACTAAAGCCAGCTCATACGGGTTAGCCCTGGGCCATCGTACCTATATAAGACGTCCATACACGTTTCTATAATTTATCTTAATTTGATTATACTTTGTTTACACCACTAACTTTTGAAAATACCAACATGCCTGGTCATCAAAATACGAAAATCGACCCATTTCTTACTTGTCATCTAAGTTGCATTAGCCTTCTTTGTTTTGAATTGTACGACAAATACTCTCCGCATACCCTTTCGCTAATCGTTTCTTCACAGAAAAAAGCACCGTTGAAATCACGAAATGGCTCAGCAGTCTTCTACCCTTTCTCGAAGTAGTACGGCACAATGTGGCGTGCATGTGTAAGGTTTTCAATGCTCATTTTAATTTATTAGCCCTATTAAATAGTTATTTTTAATTATATAACAACCTAATAATTTAAATAAATTATTAATGAAAAAATAAATAACACAAATATTTTATTTTTTATTCGTACATAAATTATGTTACGCGATTTTTAATTTATAATACTAGCGATACAGGGCTTCACCCATTCCGAGGAAAACATTTTACACTTTTGTATGTTGAATTTATAAATTAGTAATTATGTAGAGACTTAAAAATACACAATTTAAATCATTTAGCAAATTAGCGAATACATGATCGAGATTTTAATAATATTAGTTTATTTATTTATTTATTTTCCGGGAAACTAACAGTACAAATAAAAATCAGTTTACACGTGAATATCAAACATCACAGTTTCCACATAAGTATCAATATTTAGAGAGTTTTAAAATCATAGAATGATGAATTGAAGAGATCCAAGATACCGAATTTAGTGTTGAACAAATTAACACACGGACCGGCATGATTGTAGTTTTACTGTGTCTCTGCAAGTGATAACCGTTCTTTGGAAGCATTCTCATTCTGAATTTATTGCTATCTTCAAATGATCATTTGATTGATTATTACAGTTATTTGGCAATTGAAATTATGTATGAATGTTCCCAAAGCTCGTGTAAGGTTTATTTGTCCACAACTTTTGCGTTCTGAATTCAAATAATTTAAATATGTGCTTATAATTTTTAAATGTACATCTCTATTCTATTTTTTCTATATGTATAAAAGGCAATGTTCGTATGTATATCTGCTATAGACTAAAAAACTATTGGACCGAATTACGTGCGTTTTTTTTTTCAAAATGATCCGCGTTGTCCGGAGAAAGTTTAAAGCTATTTGAATTCTGGATCTGATCAATATCAAGTTAGAAAGAAAGAAAGTTTAAATGTTGTATTTATTTAGTTATTTATATGTTGTAGCGGATTTAAATGTTGTATTTATTTAGTTATTTATATGTTGTAGCGGATTTAAATGTTGTATTTATATATACTCAATTCTAGCAATAACAATGCATTGCCGGGTTCAGCCAGTAAATTATAAACGGAAATACCTAATACAAAAGCGGATTCCGTTTTCTCAAATCTCTTCCTTCCTTTCCAAAACCGTAGAATATTTAGATCGTTAGTATTTTAACGTTCTTTGGCTTAACATCACTCGACCCTTAATATGAACCCAAGACGCTTAAATTAAACAACATTGATAACCATATACGAGTATGTAAAGTTGCATTAATATTCGCATAAAAATAAAGGTCTAGCATTTGTAATGCGAATAAATACGAAATATTAATTACTAATATATGACTGTTTTGTTCCGATTTTACTCCCTTTTCCAAAAAATATCCTAACTAACCTCTATAAAATAAAAATTATTGACATTATTGGTTTTTTTCATGCAAAAGGTACATTTTTGGTTAAAATGTATGTAGACCTCCAGTATATTTACTACAGTAAATCTCTAAATACGTAATTAAAAACGTAGTTAAAATGTATTTGTGATGATTTCTGAGATCAATTTTTTTTTTGTTAAAATATAGAATTCGGGCTGAGAATGGACTAAACCATTTTTAGATAATTCTTATGGGAAAAATACTTTTGATATTTGTCCTTATTGATTTTTTTTTTTCCTCGGGAACGGATTAATAACCCATATTGAGGATACATATTTATAAAACACATTAGTCATTCGACGGATCACTTTCAGATTCAGTACCGACTTGTTTTTTTTTATTTCTGGCTTCAGTTCTTGAACGTAATTTTTGGATTGGTTCGTTGGGGCTTTATCACCATGACTCCAAAATATACTCAAAGATCTATAACATAAGTACATTTCCAATACAATTCCAAGACATATCTCTGTTTGGTTAGCTGACTCAGCTCTGCTTATAATCGCTTTGGAACGGTCGTCCTTTAGATACTTAGGATAAAAATTTCGGGTCAGCAGAAATCTTACAATTCAACTAGGTACTATTACCTAATACGAAAAGCATTACTCGACACAAAACTATCTGAAGGAAATCCAAAAATAAAAAATATATTTTATTGAATCAATAATT
Organism: Agrypnia vestita; assembly: GCA_016648135.1. Taxonomy (NCBI): domain Eukaryota; kingdom Metazoa; phylum Arthropoda; class Insecta; order Trichoptera; family Phryganeidae; genus Agrypnia; species Agrypnia vestita. The sequence goes on from JADDOH010005010.1 coordinate 67,712, forward strand.
ATTTTATAATTTAATAAAATTATGTTTATGTTAGTATATAATCACTAAAAATTACTTTTGTGTCTACCGGTTTCGAGACGTAACCCGTCTCTTCGTTAGGACAACCACTACACTAGCGTGTAAATATCACTACACACCACAACCATAATATCAACTACACACCAACGCCTTCACAAAATACTCTTCACATGCGTGTTACTCTAATTAAAGGCTAACATGCAAAGTAAAAGTTATTTTTGACGGCTTACAGCTAGTTTTTATATATATTTTATTCTACTTAATTACACTGCTATTTGTCTCTTAAGATATTGTTTATTTATGGTATGGTACTATCTACCCGCACATAATAATATTTAATAATTTATACACCACTATTCATGGTAAAAATTTCAGCTCAAGAAAGCTCTACACCTACTTACAACTTTTTTTTTTCAACAGGTGCTTTTTATAGAAATATCATTAGCTAAGCAGGTACCTATATTTTTTACATACATAGGTACCTAACGGAGGTTAGCATCACGTCATATCAACATATTTATATATATCTAATCTTCTTGCTGAACACAACATATTCGTCTAAATTCAACAAAAGATATTTTTCAATAATATTACCCATGAGAAATGCTCAAACGTTACTTTGATATACCAAGTCAATAAATCACGTAAATCTACAATATTTTTCCAACGAGAAAATTTTACAAAGTTACATCGAAATTTCCTTGAAATTTTTTTATCGCAAGAGGTGAATCCATTGTATTCTCGAGTTATACTTTTTTCCGTGAATATCAAGTTCCCTCAAAACTAATTTGGAAAGAGAAGCGACAACATTATTTCAAAATTCAAATATTGTAGAGAACATCCAGTAGCTTTAGCGTAGTGTATCTTCTATACTAATATGTAAAGAGATAAAAGTTTGTGAGTTTGTAAGTTTGGATGTAGGAGGTAATCTCCTATATAATACTCATCCGATTTCAAAAATTCTTTCATCAATATTTAGAATAGACTTCCAGGGTGGTTATAAGCTGTATAATATCCCGTCAAAATAAATGGTCTTTTCGTGGTGACCTATTTTACAAGTAAATTCTACGAAAAAATGGTCGAGCGACGCGTTTTTTACGAACGCTGCCTTAAAGGTAAGAGATATTTAAACACTTTCTATAGAGAAGTTGTAGACCTCAAAAAGTTCTATAAAAAATCTGCGACGACATATATCTATATGTTAAGGTTAATAGACAAAGTGATAAAATATGACTAAAAGTTACTAAAAATCTACGCGTGCGAAGCCGCGCGGATGAGCTAGTTATTAAATAAAACAAGATTCTGCTATTAGGTTATCAATAATGTTAATATATATTTCTCATTTCACGGTGAAGCACTGTTAAGCCGGTTTTCGAGAAAAATTTTATACATTATCACCTGGGGTAATATTTCAGTGTTTCTGAGTCGATACGTTGATTCTGGCCATTCTATTGAAACGTCCACTTGGTTAGGATAGCCAGTAGTGCCTTTGATTTGATCGGTCCATCGAGTTGAAAACTTGACCGATCAAATCTGTTTGATTTGATCGAATCTGATCGACTGTTTGAACAATTGCAGGATTCATCTCGGATAAACTGATAACATATTATTCATATTTTTAGTATTTAAAGCATTAATTTTGTGGTTATGCATTTAAACAAAATGTTAGGTTATGTTAGTAATAACCACTTACGGAGATTTTTAGTCTTCGGTTAGATTAACACGCATGTGAGAAATATTTTGCGAAGGCGTTAGTTTGTGAATAATACGATGATTGCGGTGTATAGTGGTATTTACATGCTAGTGTAGTGTGGTTGGACTGGCGAAGAGACGAGTACGTCTCAAAACCGGTAGACTAAAAATCTCCGTAAGTGGTTATATACTAACATAACCAAAATTTTGTTTAACCGATAACAATTTGGACACGTTGTGATTAGGGAATACAATGCCTCGAGGCATTTTACGAGATCAATCCCGAACCGGAAAATCGGACGAGATTATCGGGATTGACCAACATTTTTTATGTTTTATAAGTTTAATTGTGTATGTGTAAGAGCTTTTAAGAAGTACTACTTTTGTTCATGTCATATTCAAATAATGAAAAGAGCTTTGAATAATATTTGCTGTATTTTATCAACCTAATATAGTAATAAACACTACTACTAAATCTACTGCATTGATGCTTGGAAAAACGCCTACAAAAACTTTAAAGCGATGATTAATAATGATGATAATTTTATAAAAATTACTAGTATAAAAATGCAAGGCGTTATCGTTAATCGCTATTCAGATCTCGATCCGTAGGGATCCCGCGGGATTGTAAATTCTAATCTCGAGAAATCCCGAAAAGGCAATCCTGACTCGGGATTGCACTCCCTAGTTGTGATTAAACATTAATATTGCTTATATAAGGTTTTGACGTATCGGGGAGTAAAAAATTTCGACGACTTAGATAAAGTTTTCAAAAATGGTAGTTACATTATACTTAACTATTGTGCATGTATACACCTATATGTTATATACTGTTGCTAGATTTGACTGGACTAGACGGAACGAAAAAATTACTAAAACCTAGCAATATACATCTGGTTCAGATTTGTGCATGTTTATAATCATTTTATTTTGCTTGTTTTAAATCCAACAAAGTTTTAATTAAGTTAATTTTTTCCATTTTCCAGCCCAACATTTTACAGAAAATAATTCGGAAAGGTTGAAAAAAAATGCAAGATTTTCACAACATCCATTGATATTATCTATCTGATATTACCTGTTGCGGGCAAAATCATATTTATAAAATATCATAAGAACAAAAACTATTTATAAACATATATGATGTCTAACCTTCTATCTGTAGATATAAGGTAATAATTCAATGTGTGACGTTATAAAATGTAAGGAAAATCAGCACATTTACAATGTTCCATTTTTAAAACTTCGGATAGTTTAGGTTTAGAAGCATAGACGTACCTACTATAAAAACAGTGATAGAATGTAGGTAGGTACCTATTTTTATTATTTTTAAAATTTTTGAGATTTGAAAAATTAAACAAGAGAAAGCTCGTGTTGAGATCTGTGAAAAGAAAAAAAGAGTGTTCTATTGTTTTTTAAAGCGTCTTGTTGTATCTGTGTTGTTTTTCTAAAATATTGATAAAACGGTGTAATTTTTAGTTATAAAGTAAATTACGATCACATACGATCAGCCAGTTTCCGAGTATTTTATTTTTTGCCGCAAGTGCTGATTTATAGATTTTCCGTACTGCAGAGTTTCGATACATTACCATCACAACTATTGATATTATAACATTTTCGACTCACTGTTTAGGCAGGAATTTACCTGTAAAATATTTTGGACTAACTTTTTTACATCCTGCATACAGTTATAAAAAAAAACGAGCGAGCCTTTCAGTAGTCGCATACGATGTGTTACATTTGACGTCTCATAATTAAAAATATCAAAACAGCAACAACAGAAATTAACATCACAATTTAAAAAAGCTAATACCCGTGTGTTTATTAATTAGTAAATACAAGTAAAGATAATTTATGTGCATTTATTTATTATTGAATTTCGCCGCACTAGGTAGGTACCGTATATATCTGCATACGCATTTTGTTTAGAAATGTGTTTGGTCAATTATATCTTTTTATTTATTTTCATACATGGCGGTAGTCAACCATACATATTGTATGAAAACTTTGAATAAATATTCAAAAATAATTACATAAAATTTGAGAATGTAAATCATTAAGGTTATTGTTAACAAAATTAAGTATTTATTGAATAGTTTCGAGGATGTAAGCCAAAATATAGCAAAGTTACAACACGCTTGACACCAGCCACGTAACATATATACAAAATTAGAAGGGCTGGCTGTTGGAAGTGTGCGTCTTCGCTGTGATGGCACTTGCTGGACATTGATTTGTTTATAAACGATGATTTTTTCCATCGCGAGCGCTCTGCGCGCTTTCCCGGCGTCTTATTTCCTGTTACGCATTACCGTCCTTTTTCACAAAATCACTGCCACAGATTGTAAGAAAGCAAGAGGAAAGATACCCATTAAAAATTGTCGTGGAAATCAACGGACCAATCCGGGGCTCACGGTGCACAACAAACTGGATGTGAAGCTTATACATATTCAAAGGTACAATTTACTCCAAACCATTGCATTTAATTAAATCACATCTAAGACCGCTGAATAAATGTGCAACATCACGTTTTGCATCTCATCGTGAAATTGACCTATTTTCTAAGAGAAAAGCGCTTTATTAATGGAATTTATATTTCTCACCTTGTCTCGCTCGTCTCTCGAGAAAGTGTCGGTAAAGTGCACTCTTTGATCTGTTCTCTCTCGCTCACAATTTGCATTCCCCGCAGAGCGGGAGACATCTTTGTACATTACAGAGAGCGGGTTACCCGTGGCGCGGGTCGCTCGTGGAAATATTTCCGCGGGGCTCTATTTACATATCAAAGTGAGGAAATTCAACCAGAAGGGAAATGGATTGAGCGATTTATTTCCATGCCAATACACAATATTTGCAATCTTTGCGTAAATTTCTGAGAGCAAAATTCTATCAATTTTTACGTCGATCCGCAGTAACGGTTGTAACATGTTTACCTTCTACGTGCGATAATGCTCCGGTAAACTAGATATCACGTAAGAATTTGTGGTGATCGAGAGCTACTGCGTATTCTAGCCGTAACGCAGCAATCATTCCGGCCAACCACATACAAGTTACGGATAATGCACCCGCGCTGTCTTCTGTAAGCTATATATAGCCTAGCCTCGACCATTCCGTCAACGATGGTTTTGGCGTCTATAGCGTAATATCTGTAACGCATTTAACCTGTAAAGGTTATTCAAATAAACCTCAACATCAAACAGCGAGTATTACTCAACGCCCAGTGCTGACCTGCCTCGTCCTCATATACGTGACACGAATACTGAACACGGAAGAATTCTCCTGGTCTCCCTTCAAAACTACTGCGTCGGGGGATCTTCCATCTACAGATCAATCAAGATTTTTTCTTTAAAAAAATACAGATGCGAACACGAAATACGCGTCACATCTCTTACTATTTTCAAAGTTGGACTAACTTGCTGGTCTGGAGTGAGGTTCGAACCCGTGACCTTTGGATCACGAGACGAGAGTCCTAACCACAGGACCAACAAGCCACTCTAATTTATCGATTAAATTTACTTAGTGTGAGTTTTATCATTCATAATACGCAAAATATATCTGTGTGTTGATGACTCTCAGCATTTTAATAGGTCACTTGGTTGTCATTGGTGGACCGGCCATCTAAAATTTCTCAAAAACGAAATGTCCACTTTGTCATTTATTTTTTGTCTATTTGAAAGTTGTCTATTTATTAATTATTTGTTTATCTTGATGTATTCTTACGTAAGTAACTACTAACATTTTTCACAATCGATTACAATTGTAGGTTTTCCCACCACCGTAAATACCTACAAAACTTCCCACTTATAAATAACATTCCTTAAAGCGTTATATATATTTTTTTTATTCATTATTAAATTTATACATATTTTCTATTATTATAGATCATGCCAAGCCTTATACAGCTTGTCGGCACGTTTCTTTTTCATTTTCTTGCATATTTAGTTATAGGAATAATTTACAAAGGATAAAATATATATCAAAAATAATAATATTGTATGAACATAACAAAACTTCAAAATAAATTTGGTAGTGAGACTAGGTATCAGATAGTATATAAAAATGTAAAAAAGTAAAAGATAATAATATCATATGAAAATAACAAAACTTAAATATAAACTTAGTAATGAGACTAGGTAACCAATTGAGATAATAAAAAAACATGAACATCAATATGAATTACTAGGATAATACGATAAACTTGCTGGGATTTATTTTAAGGACATCACGCCCATTTCAATCAATTGAAAGTATTAAATTGTTATACATGTCTCTTGTCCGGAGCCAATTAGAATATTGCTCATCAGTTTGGTCTCCATATTATAATGGGCATATAGACAGTATTGAGCGTGTCCAACGCAAATTTCTCAAATACATTAACTACAAGTTAAGCATACCAATACAAAACATAGAATACAATTACATATTGAAGAGACTAAATTTACTCACATTATATGATAGAAGAAAAATTTATGATATAGTTCTTCTTTACAAAATTGTAAACAATATGTTGGACAGCCCTGACCTTGTAGCATGTATCGACTATAATATCCCTTCCACACATAGAACTCGACAAATTGTCACATTCCATCGTAACAATTGCAATACTAACTATCAATCAAATTCTGTGATACACAGAATATTGGGAACTTGTAATGAATATGGTTGCATGATTGACATTTTCGTCGACAGTCTGGAGAAAGTAAAGTTCACACTTAAAGAGGCAATACTGCTTCGTTACTGACTTCAGCTGTTAATATGTAATGGTGGGTAATATATATTTTTCGTACACATTGCCGCTTTGTACTTTATATTTTTAATTTTTGTACTCATGTTTTGGTGCTATTCCTGGTACTTTTAATAATTTGCTACTTGTAATTTATATTGTTTAATGTATGTTCTTTTTAATTTTATGATATATTTTTTTATGTAAAAGCCTATACGCATTGCTGCTCGTTACCTACTCTACATTTTTAATTTTTATACTCATGATTTGGTGCTATTCCTGAAACTTTTAATGTATGTGCTTTCTGAAATTTATTTTATACTCTTTATGTAAAAGCCTAATGGGCGTAAACAAATAAATAAATAAATAAATAAATAAACTGATTTTTTCTCTTTATTCAGGCGTGAAATTCAATCTACTCGGGGTATATACCATTGTTTTTAAAAATCTGCGATGAAATTTCTAAAGGCGTTTACGGTATAAATTCACGGTTTTTAAAATGCTTGGATTGTCTTATAAACATTCAAATCAATATTTAAAATCTCGTATTATAACAATAGTATCCTTTCTTATTTTATTAATATTACATGAAAATCCTACATTTATTTGTGTTTTAACGTATTTTCCCTGCGACCGAGTAAAGCAGCCTTGATAATAGATAATAGGTACGTGAGGATTTTATGTTTGCCAGGAATAAATCATCACCACTCTTATGTTCTCTGGCTCCTTTCTCCTCGAAGGACCACGCACCAGAATAATAGGCGTGACATAGTCCCAACACATGCATTTACACACACGACTTTATTTCTACATCTGACGATACCATTCGGTACATGAACCGACATTCGAATACAAATTCACATGTCTCCAATCTAATTAACAACTGCGGTGAGCACGGTTCTGAGCACCTATCAGAGCATCTGAACTCTATAAATTATTGTTATTTGTACTCGTAATTGTTGTGAAATGTACTGTGCATCCAAATAATTTGTATCTTGGGAAAGGATTCTGTTACCGTGATGATTATTTACCACTGATTTACAAATTAACTGATTTTGATTTATTTACAGATTTGCGAAAATTATTATAATTCTTCATGCCCATCAGACAGGACCAAAGTATCCTAGTTGTGAGGTTAAATTATTTGAAGTTTTTCTATTTTTTTACGTATGCGCCCACGAAATTTTCAGATTTTTCATTTACACGAACGTTACATTTTCTACCGCAACGACTAATTTCGCACACACGAGAACTGTGCGCAAAGTTGATTCCGACAACATAAATTATTACCCTTTATTACCCTCATACATTTTCTTCGCGTCCCCTGTTTTTTTTTCCTTTTATTTTCATTACTCAAAATATTACGCTAAGGCTTAAATTATATTATATCTTTTTTTAAAAATAAATCAATCGAATGGGTCCAACAGTCCTTTCTGATAGATATTAATGCATATGATTAAATTGAGTAAATTGTCTATATGAGTAAAATTCACTTTTTTGTCATATGTTATCTTGCATTTTGTATCAAATTTTTACACGGAAAAATATCACTTTAAAGTTTATTCATCAGGTCAAATATAGTTTAGCGGATATTCCTTAAATTATTTTATCAATTAATAAATTACCAAACCAACGACCAAGAATAAAGAAAATTCCTCCATTTTGTAGGTCTTGTATGACTGTATGGACTTGTGATGTATATTTTGGGATGTGAAACATCTTACGCTCGGTTCATACTACTAATTTTGTGAAAGCGACGAAAATGTGTAACAGGAAGAAGCAAAAAGCGCACGCTATATTTTTAGATATACACCGCAGCCGCAGCCGCTCGAGCCGCAGACTTCTTTACTGACTCGGCCAAGGCATCAATCATTTAACAATTGCTAATCTTCCATCTGAACTGAAAAATTCAAGAGGCCGTCGAAGAAATGCAGGAAATTCTCGTTCCTTAAGGATCAACAAAAGTGCTATATTGATGTCTGATAATAATTACTTGAAGCTAAAATTTTGTTCTTTTTTTAATTTACAGAGATAAGTAAATCAAAAGCAGGTACGTATTGTGTTGATACATACCTACCTTGTACGTTATGCGAATCAATTTCAAAATTTAGTTGGATAAAGTAAGTATTAATAATTAATTTTTGCAATGATATTGTAATATTGTATACTTTTAAAATTTGAGGTTAATTCCTTTTAATGCCGTGTCATTCAATCCTTTTCGAATTGATACATAATAAATTAACAAATGAATTTAAAAACAGACAATTTCCTAAATAATAATAATCAATAAAATTGTGTTCATTTCTTAAGGCGATCGTCTAGCAGAAGGAGCAAATTTCACCATTTTTTCTCATATCTTCTCTTGCGTTTTTTATTACATTTTTGTATCAAAATATCTCATTTTAAAATTTATTCATCAGGTTACATATATTTTAAATACGAATATATTATTAAAATGTCATAAACTAAATTAAATAATTGATTAATAAATTACCAAACCTTCGATGTTTTAAAAATGAAGAAAATTGCTCCACTTTGTGGGCCTTTTATGACTGACGGAACGGTGTGTGAGATGTCTTTTTTATTCAATAATATTACAAAGTTAACGATTATCTTAAATTTGTTACAATTATAGAAAAATCTGTTAATACGTTTACATGCAATTTATGTTTTAAAAAATACTGTTTTTTAAAAATATTTTATTTTTTTGTGGGTCTTTTTCAACTCTTTTTACATGGTTGACAACTTTTTTAATTCAATAGTCAAAAGAATAGATATTATAATTTTACAATAAAAACAAAAAAAAATCAAAATCTTTGTCGATATTCCTGATTTTAGATATTTAATCAAGACGCAACGTATTTATGACACAATACGCAGTGCCTTGATTAAATAGCTAAAATCTGAAATCGAGAATAATTTTTTGATTTTTTTTGTATTAATTTTAAAATAAAAATGTCTATTCCTTTAATTTATTAAAGAAAAAAAGTTATAAACTATTTTAAAAGGATCGAAAAAAACTCACAAAAAATAAAAATAATTTAAAAAACAGTATTTTTTAAAACATAAATTGCATGTAAACGTATTAACAGATTTTTCTATAATTGTAACAAATTTAAGATAATCGTTAACTTTGTAATATTAGGTCCTTACATATGAAATTGGCGTTTAGTATGGGAGGAACATAAAGCCGATTTTTTTTTATTATAATATATTTATTTAATCAAAGTATGTACCATTACTATCTATGCACTTTTGCCATCTCATAGGTAGTTCATCGATCCCTTTACTAAAAAAACCATTCGGACGGGAATCAATAAAAACTTTGAAGGCGGTTTGGACTGCCCCATCGGAGTTGAATTTTTTCCTTTGCAAGAAGTTATCCAAATTTCGAAAAAAATGGTAATCTGTTGGGGCAAGGTCCGGAGAGTACGGTGGATGTCTTAGACATTCCAATTGAAGCTCCTCTAATTTGGTAGCCGTCTGTTGTGCAGTGTGTGGTCTAGCGTTATCATGAAGCAGCAGTGGCCTAGAGCGATTAACCAGCCTCGGTTGTTTAGCAGCTAGCTTTTCCATCATGGTTTGCAGTTGCTGACAATAGACATCTGCCGTAATCGTCTGGCCAGATTTAAGAAAGCTGTAGTGAACGACACCAGCACTAGTCCACCAAACGCTCACAAGTAACTTTTTTGGAGTCAATTTTCGCTTGGGGCATGGTTTGGCTGGTTCGGCAGGGTTCAGCTATTGCGATGAGCGCTTCCGATTATCGTACAGGATCCACTTTTCATCACAGGTAATGATTCGATTTAAAATCCCTTCATTATTGTGCCGGTTGAGTAATGCAACGCAGCAGTCAACGCGCGTTTGTTGATTTGCTTCACTCAATTCGTGAGGTACCCACCTTTCAAGCTTTTTCACCTTACCAATTTGCTTCAAGTGGATTAAAACAGTTTTATCACTAACACCGCAGCCTGCAGCTAACTCGAATGTGGTTTGCGATGGATCCGCTTCCACAATAGCCTTCAATTCTTCATTATCAACTTTGGTCTCCGGCCGTCCACGGGGCTTGTTCTGCAGGTCGAAATTTCCAGAACGAAAACGTTGGAACCAAAAACGCACTGTGTTTTCTTTTGCGGCACCGTCGCCATACACATCATTAATCCTTCGAGCCGTTTCTGCAGCACTGGTGCCACGGTGGAACTCGTACTCGTAAATAACGCGATATTTCAAGTTTTTCATTTTGTAAACTGCGTGACGCAAAGAAAAAAACAATTGAGGAAAAAACAAATGAATTATAATTTTCAAAACACAAATACATGAGTAAATAGCTGTATAAATTTGGATTTGGAATTCCTAACCAAAGAGAAGATATTTGAGATCAAATTTGCCAGTACGGCAAAACGCCAATTTCATATGGAAGGACCTAATATTATTGAATAAAAAAGACATCTCACACGCCGTTCAGTCATAAAAGGCCCACAAAGTGGAGCAATTTTCTTCATTTTTAAAACATCGAAGGTTTGGTAATTTATTAATAAATTATATAATTTAGTTTGTGACATTTTTATAAGATATTCGTATTTAAAATATATGTAACCTGATGAATAAATTTTAAAATGAGATATTTCCATACAAAAATGTAATAAAAAACGCAAGAGAAGATATGAGAAAAAATGGTGAAATTTGCTCATTCTGCCAGACGATCGCCTTAACTTGCAGAGATGGTTAAATCAAGAGCAGATTACATGCAAGAATATAGGCAGTGTAAATGAGAGGAAAAATTAAAAACTGAAGGTGTAGAGCCGAAAAAATCACTTCCATTAATACCCCACTAACATTTTCACGAAAATTTCGTTCGTTACTGAGAAAAGATGTTACACCTTTGCGACAACTGTAAGACTCGTTTTTCAATAACACTTAGAGGTACTTAATATTTATTTATCTTAAATGAAATGCATGAATATACCTACCTATCTATTTATAGATATAAAAGGAGTCTAGAATATAAATATCAATTGCTCACAAGTGATGCTCGCCGTGTTGGCTGTTAAGCGTATTCCAAAGTGAGCTATTACTGCATCCTTGTTTAAATAACCTGCAAAAGATTGTCGATGTACGAACGAACAACTATTGATTTAAGGCGATCGTCCGGCAGAGAGCAAATTTCACCATTTTTTCTCATATCTTCTCTTACGTTTTTTATCACATTTTTGTATGGAAATATATCATTTTAAAATTTATTCCTCAGGTTAGGTATATTTTAAATACGTATGTTTTGTTAAAATGAAACAAACTAAATTATATAATTGATTAATAAATTACCAAACTTTCGATGTCTTAAAAATGAAGAAAATTGCTCCAGTTCGTGGGTCTTTTGTGACTGAATGGCCTCGTGAAATGTCTTTTTTTTTTCTACAATATTACACAGTAAACGATTACAGTAAATTTATTATAATTATTGTAAAATCTGTTAGTTTGTTTGCTTATAATTTATGTTTAAAAAAGTGTTTTTTTTATGAAATTTAATTTTTTCTGTGTTTTTTCCAACCCTTTTTAGATTATAAATAGACAACAGATAGTTGATAACGTTTTTACTTGAATAAATTAAAGGAATAGACATATTTTTTTAAATTAATACAAAATAAAAATCTAAAACTTATTATAAATTTCAGATTTTAGCTATTTAATCAAGGCACTGCGTATTATACGTTGCATCTTGATTAAATATCTAAAATCGGGAAAATCCACAAAAAAATTGATTTTTTTTGTTTTTATTTTAAAATTATAACATCTATTCTTTTGACTCTTAAAGTAAAAAAACACACAGAAAAAAATTAAATATTTTTAAGAGACTGTTTTTTAAAACATCAATTGTAAGTAAACAAACTGAGAATAATCGTTTATTTATTAATATTATTGAAGAAAAAGGACATCTCACGAGGCCATTCAGTCATAAAAGTCCCACAAAGTGGAGCAATTTTCTTCATTTTTAAAACATCGTAGGTTTGTTAATTTATTAATTAATTATGTAATTCAGTTCGTATCATTTTAACAAGATATCCACTTTTAAAATATACGTAACCTGATGAATAAATTTTAAAGTGATATATATTTCCATACAAAAATATGATAAAAAAACGCAAGAGAAGATATGAGAAAAAAATTGTGAAATTTGCTCACCCTGCCGGACGTTCGCCTTAAGATTTATATCACAGCCGATCGACATATTTAGGTATTGAAACAAAGAATGATATACATATTATAAAAAACTGTATATATATGTAGAGATTCGATTCTCGTTATTTCGCTGGAAACGAAATCGTTTCCGAATACCGTACCGAAAACCGGCAGTAGATGGAACAGTGATTTAACGCCACAAAAATTCTTGACAACACTTGTCTCCGACACAATACATCAACACTTCACACCTTGCGTTCGACACGGTACTGTAAGCCAATACTTAACCTAACACAAACTAGGATGCACTTGATTTCAGTACGGCATTGCAAACCAATTCTTAACCTTAACATCAATATCAACATCTGGAGATGGACCCTGTAATGGGATCCGAAACGTCGGCCAGAGGTCAGATATATATGGCAGAATGTCCCAGAAAATTACACACAAAAGATTCTGAATGATGAAAAAGATCGTGAAAACCTTAGAACATTTTTAACAAATGTATAGTAAATAAATTTGAATTATTTGTCTACATACGATTTTCAATAAGAGTAATTTGTCTACTTACGAAAAAATTTTTCTGAAGCAAAATTCTACGGCATTTTATGGTAAAATAATCTCGATGGGGATTTGTAAAGGATTTGGAGAGGATATAGAGGATATTTGCAGAGGATTTGTGTTGTGTAGCCACAAAGTTGACTCTACCATATGAGATTATAAGTTTGCAGTTATAATTTTACTTTACTTAGTTGGTGCCGTGGTCTAGGAGAAAGCAGCGAAACGAATAAAATGAATGAAACGAAGAGAATAGTATATGCGCTTCAGGCCCGCTCCCGCATGGGGGTACGTTCACCTTCGTCGGAAGGTATCACCATAAAGCCATCTATTCACTAGGGGACAAATCGCGAAACATTCCGCTCGACATGTCGCATCAACATCTACGCTCATGTTTCGGGGACAATGACGCGGTCAATTGACGTGCGCACACCGGGACTCGCATATCTTGTCGCGGAAATGTCATCCGATGAGGTTATGGATGACAGCTGCAGTATCACATTTGGCGAAAACGGGGTTCCGCGCAATTCGAAATATTTTTTGGGTCGCAATTTCAAATTAACGAGGTTTTACTGTAGTAAATTGAATATTATTAAAAACAAGGTCCTTTTTGCAAATAATTATTGTTTTCCAGACGTCGCGGAAATATATCGCCCTATGAGGTTATGATGATAGCCGCGTATCTGTTTATGTTAATGAGTTTATCGAAAAGTAAGAGGAGAAAAAGAGGAGAATGCGAAATTATTAAACTGCAAAGAGAAAGAAGGACGGACATTCTATGCGATCTTCGATCGATACAGCTCGATGAGTTCGAGAACGATTTCGTTTCCCCGCATTGTCATCTTGACAGATACAGCGCATGCGTATTCACTTGTAAACATACCACGTGGTACTGACGCTCCGCAGAATGTTGCAGTGAGTACGCTCGGGTACCGTGCGCATGGCAACGTTGCCACGGCACGTAGAAATGCCGCGCTATGTTGTGCGCGAGGTCGCGGAACAGTGCACGACGTTGCAACGTCACGTAGACTCTATGCCGCGCATGCTGTTGAGGGACAATTTGTCCCCTAGTGAATACATGGCTTAAATCGTGCCGTACCTGAGTCAGAGCAACATTTGTATATCGATACCTTATATATTGTACCTAAAATAATGAGGTCGAAAAAAACGTTTTTTGTATTTTTATAAGCATCAAAATACCTTACACCACTGCCGCACGATTGTCATTATTATTTAGAAATGAGATCAAAATAAAAATGTCTGCAATCCACAATTGCTTAATGAACCTTTTTATAGACAAAAGAACGTTTAAATATCAAATGATGAATGTGATACATTTAAAAATGACTGAAATTGCTCAATATTTTCTCATAAACCTAAATTATTGTCATTTTTATATGTTCACTGCCATTGACATAAAAATCTCTTGTCATTTCTTTTCTCTCGGTGTTCTAACTATTGGTCTTTCCGTGGAAAACGATTAAACTGACAGTCATCAATTTCAATTACGTTAAAAGAGATGGGTTTTGCCGTCAGGCATTTGAAATATTACTTCCACGCAATTCTTTTCAAAAATATAAAATGTAATATTCGGTAAAGCACAATAAAATCGCGCATTTCTTCCCCGATTCGCGGTATTAAAGATCAAAATTAAGTACGTACATTTGTCAGGCAATTCGGAATCTTTTGTCAGTCAGGGGTAGAAACGCGTTTCACAAGTATAATTCTTTTGTTTTATTACAAATTTCAAGAGGTTTCCAAGAGAAACAATATGAAGAAATAAACTTACAATCTGTTTAGCATAACGCTTAGTAACAGTGTAGTAATTGGTAATAAAATATATACTTACTGATGCATTGTATATTGGTAAATCGGAATTTTATAGCGCACTACTGTTTGTTTGACTAATTGTTAGAGAAAAGATCAATAATGTTATTAACAGACATTGGGTAAACTCTGTCAGCTTTCTAGTCCGCCTGATAATCATAATTACCCGAGGACTATGAACATCCGAGGGTTTTGTTGAGGTAGGTAATTCTCAAACCACGACGAATTCATAACACATATCTATGCAAAATTACACATACAGAGGTGGCCAAAAAATACACAAACTTAACAAGAAAAAAACTGTACTTATGTTGTAATATTAATATAAAATTTTTATTGCGTTCTCTTTTACCTCATTAACTATAAATATCAAGTGTATGAAAATATTAATATATTTTATATAAATTATAATTTACGTGAACCAAATAGGTATAAGTTGGAGTAGCCGGCCGCAGTTTTTCTCGAATAGCTCCGCTGCAGGAATAATAAGATTTTACTTGATACACACTATCGGTCCGCTCACGGTCCGCTCTCGGTCCGCTGTCGCTCCAACAAAATATTAATGCAACACGATGAAGTCATTCACACTATGTGCCTGCTCCAGCCCCGGTTCGATAATGCTCCGGTACAGAACAGTATCGATTAATATTTGACTGGCGCGGGATCTAACTTGTCCTGGCTTGAACCCATAGTGTGAATAGCCAAACGTCAGCTCGTCTTCAAACATTCGTGTTCTATTCTTGAATGCACAACATCAATTCAATTTTTTGTTAGTTTGCAAAATACGAGTATGATATGTGCACAGAAATAAGGAAATTATGAAAAATGTAAATAAATTCACGTATTATTTTTTAAAAATATTTTTGTAACTAAAATAATAGGTATAATAACAGCTAGTTCTTCGACAGAAATATTAAATGACATTTAAGAAAAAAATATTTTCAACTAATTGTCGCTGTGGGAGGAAAGAAATGGCTACAATTAGTCAACAACAGGGAAGAATGGAAAAATAAGGAAAAGGCCTATATCCAGCAGTGGAAAGACGAAGGCTGATGAAGAAGAAGAAGAAGAAGAATTAGTCTTAATTAAAATAATTTTCACACATATAGAAATAAAAACACTTGTTTTAAGGTTATACGTTTTTAATTTTTTGAGACGTGTTTCGCCTTATGACGGCATTATCAATCTTGAAATCAAAAGATCAAGAGATTGATACTGCCCTCATAAGACAAAACTCGTCTCAAAAATTAACGGCCCGATAGTGTAGATCGATCCTAACTGATCTATTTTCAACGTTATCAGCAATAACCATCGTTGTACCAAGGACCATATCGGTATTATTCTCACGTTCCCTGTAGACAAGACGAACCAAGAAACGAGGATGTCTCCAGGGTATATCCCGTGGGCCTTGCCAATAAGGGTGGTCAAGATGCTGACGCCGTTATTATTGTATTTTCTCAAAAAGCCTTCTTTCTTTAAAAAAAATAATTCTTTGGGTGAATCAAAACATTTATTTCAGGTAGGTATATTTCTATGAAAGAGCGATTGGTATTATTTATTTTATTTTATTTTTATTTTTAATTTAAAGCCTATCGAGAGGTCAGAATGACCCAAATGGATAATCATTTAGGACGAAGTGATTAGTACAGTTACATTTCACAGTAAAACATTAATACATTATACAATATAAGTATAGTACAACAAGCGACTACAAGATGAACGAAGTTCACATTTTCCGCACGACGTAATAGGCATGTAGGCTCCCAGGTCAACCAAGTCAGAAAGTGTACCCGCGTCTTTGTGGCAATAATTTTTTTTGTTTGGGTTGATTTCCGAAGAGTCCATCTTACACGCTTAAATTATTTTCGGTCAGGAGCGATATAATTTCTCTCTTAAACTGAATGTTGTGTCATGTCGATGTTGGGGTTACATTACGTGACCTCGTTGTACTGGTTTAGCATTATAGGAGAGAAATAACCTATGTTGGTTTTGTAGACCTTTGTGTGGAATAGTGTTTGGGATCTCAGAGACCGGGCAGGTATATTAGTATAATATATTATTATATAGTATTATTGATGTTTATTAATAAAAGTAATTAAGTAAAATAACGAACAAAGAAACAGATGACGCACGCAGGTCCGTCTGATGTTGTGGCTGACACTCGAAGAAAAGGTGTTCTATCTCTCTAGATCGACATTTTTTGGTAAAAAGTTTGTGATGATCCTGGTAGATAGTAGGGCATCGCGGCCTTGATACATTTAATAATAATTTAGTATAGCTCTTCGTCAAAAGGTGTGGCTTTGTTAAATGTAGAAATCCAATCTATCTCTTGGTCCGGCACCAGAGTGATGTATGAGGGGGTGGTCCAAACGTATAAGGCGAAGAATAATATAATATAAATCTCAATATTAAATAAAACATTTTTTCTTATATGTGAGCGCGCGACGCTCTGCATGGCGCAAGAGGGGCACGACTGCGAATTGCGTTGTAACTATATAATGAACGCGGAATAAAATATTATACCTTCTTGAAAAATTATAAATATAATGTATTCTATACAATATTAATACTCTGCCTGTGCTAACTATACATTTAACTAAAATATATATTATTAACTGGAAATAATTATTCTGTGAAAATTGCGCTTTTGAATGCAATATTAACTAAAAATATTAACTAAAAATATTTCTAGCATCTTGGGTTCGCATACTATATTGATAATACCTAATGCCCTTTGCATTTACTAAGTATATTACCTAAATAGCCACAGCTATACCATCCTGTCCGTCAGGGACGAAACATAAAACACAGTTATATTCCTAAAAGTGCTACCTCTTACGCGACAAAAATACCTATTGCAGTCGGGCTATGAATATGAACTATTTCCGCCTCATAATGGCGCCTGGAACCAATACTAAAAACCTCACTAGAAATAATAAATGCGACTAAATCTCGATAAATACAATATATACTATTCGTAATACGTCGTTGAATTGGCACATGAATCGTCTAATGGATGAAGGACCCCGTTGTGTATCGTAATAACTTCAAATTCTTTTATAGGAGCAGTGTGGAAACAATTGCATAATATTACGTAATAAAATCATCTAACGAACCTAATAATCTATACATTTATGTTACAATAAAATACGTTCACCAGAAGAATTCGTGTATTAGAAATAAAACATTTTCGATTTGGAGACAAACCAGTAAAATCGTTCGAACGGCGCAA
Source organism: Agrypnia vestita (assembly GCA_016648135.1). Taxonomy (NCBI): domain Eukaryota; kingdom Metazoa; phylum Arthropoda; class Insecta; order Trichoptera; family Phryganeidae; genus Agrypnia; species Agrypnia vestita. Next base: position 85,930 of record JADDOH010005010.1, read on the forward strand.
AGGGAAAAATTCACACATATTAAATAACATTGAAATTAATAATCATAAACACTTTGTATTAACATATTCTTACCTTGAATGGTGTCGTCTTAGACGTGTATGAACCTGTTCATATTAATTCCTGGGGAAAATAATACATATATTTGCTATCTACGAAATAAGACATTTTTGAAACGAAACTTCTTTATAAATAAGTAGATAAGGTCTCGGGGATGGTTTGTTCGAAAGGATTCTACAACAGCCCGTGAGTTTATATGAAATAATAGTTTCTTTGAATGCTAAATTTTGGTTTTTTAAACCCTCAGCATCTCTGCTGAGAGGGGTTGAGGCTCCGCGCCCGCCTAAACCCGGTGACCGACTTCCTAAGTGACTAAATGGCCCCCCTTGTTCCTCCGGAACTTACTGCATCCCGAGACTCTATCTCTTCTTTACGAGATGTGATCCTGTGACGCCCCTCTTTTAGGCTTATAATTGAGAAGGCCGTACTCTTTTGGTACGAGTTTCTGATGATGTGTGTTGTCTTGAGGCGCCTTTCTTTTAGGCCGGTGTTTGAAGAATCATGTACTCTTTTGGTACGAATTGATGACGACATTAGCCTCCTTTGCGGGCATAGTCAGCGATGTTACAAATTATTGTGCAATCTCATTATGCCTTTTCAGAATGGCGTCCCACGATTCTGCATCTTGCAACATTTACTTTGGACAAATGTTAGAGTGTTAGTAACATATTTATAATATCCCAGCTATTCCATATGAGTGAATGATTTTTATATTTATTCTGGCCCTGTCTTTCTTACAGAGGACGAAATAGAAGTTAACGTTTTCTATCAAGGTTTTACAGCATTCAAGCATGGAAATCCTTCCAAAGACAAAGGGAACCTTTTTGTTGGTTTAAGTAGTTTGCGCCAGATGAGGTTAGGTGGTCGGTTTATTGACGACCCCGAGCAACAAGGAGGACCCCGCCTTTAAGGGGCCCTGCAGGGGCTTGTGCGGGTTCCACGCCCAAGTGCCGGCAATCATCCACCCCTCAGCCAGCTAGGCTAACACAAACCAGATATCCCCAATCTTTAGTTAGACTTCCCCATTCTGTCCTTTACTCGTCATTCTGAAGCTACTTGTTAAGCTAGATGTACCGAGGTACTCAAATCATAAAGAGTTAACTGAAGACCGGATTGCGCAATACTTATGCAATACAGTAATTATTATAATGCTACTAAGTAATTCATATAGAAATCCGTGTATTCAAATTTTAGCATAAACGGTATGAAATTCGCTTTGCATAAAATTACTCCCGTTTGGAACGGAATTCTTGTACGATTTGAACCAATATCACACAAGCAATCGTGATATTTAATTACACATAATTATTCCGAACTCAAATATTCCCAAAATAAATACATTTCGATAGTGAAAATAATTAACCGTAATAGATAATATGAATATGATCCTTAGCTGTTACTCTTTGTGGCGGAATCCTCCTTCTGGTGCTGCGGGATGGTGGAATCTCTATACTTCGCCGCTGCAAGACCCGCTTTCTCTCAAGCTGGCAGCTCCTTTGCTCGCAACTGATGATCTGGAACTCGGGGCTCCGTCGGTAGTCTGTTGGGCAGCGCTCCCGCTCGCAAGTCTGGTCTCGAACTGAAGGGGCTGAGTACATCGTGTTCGCTCCTTTTATAGTAACGATTTCACCATACCTCTGAAATCCACGCTAGTGCAGTGACTCATCCTATGCGCGATGACCTCACCGCCGGCGCTCGCCATTGGCCGGATTCAGCCATCAGGACGGTCGCCTCCGGCTCAACCCGTCGAAAGGTAACGCGTGCCTGTGATTGGTCCGTTTCGTTAAAATAAGAGTAAAGCACTCGCTACACGCGAGACTTGCTGTTCCGTTTCATAAATAATAAAGGCTCGTTCGCACCTACTCACAAGGTCGAGTCTATTAGGATTGGCAAACGATATCAATTTAACACAGAATTATATCTATGGTATAATAAAGATCTAAGAAATATTACTTGTATAGCTGAATATTCAATATTTTGTTAGCCTCTTGTAATACATAGAATCTTAAGAAGAAATATATCAGGCTTTTACTTTTAAACGATTCCAAACAGAAGAAATATATTTTTGATGTCCATACTTGACTTTTTTGAATATTATTATTTTAAGATTTTCTAAATTTATTAAATCTATCTCTATGTCGACCATCACAGCTTCCCCCTTATTTAGAGAGAGGAATGATCTATCAGACCAAGCCTATCTGCTAAATAACCCAATAGGATAGTATATCTCGTGATACTTATCAAGAGTTTCTAAAATTCCTTTTAAAATAAATCGTTGTTCTTTCCTTTCCCCGCGTACTATATTTCTATTAGGGTAGAATTCCTTTTCAATGGAATCCTTTTTGTGTATTTAAAGCTACTGTAAACCATCTGCCTATCATTCAAATGAAAAATGTACAACTAACATGAATATAAGAATTGCAAGCAAAATTGGACTGTATCTATTTTATTCAATTGATTGGAAAGGTTCGATTCTCCATAATCGATTGAATGCCTCAGTAATCTCATCATTGTGTCTGCTAACCACTCAAGCGCCATTCTGTTATCAATAACCCATAAGACGCCCCTTCCCCCACTTTGTTATCCTCCTTGCTTCCCTTACAATGGTACACTCCTAGTGTTCACCACCTCGCAACTCTATACTACTTTCCCCAGCATATACCTCCCTTCCCCCAGAATATACTCCCACTAACACTCCCCACATCCCCTTCAAGCTATACAAACCAACTCAACCGAGTAAATATTAACTGTATATTTCTCCTATGAAATGCGAGCTACGATAAATCTGAAGTTCCAGAATTATATTAACCTACGATTAATGTACAATCTATTCATATAAACTTAACAACCAGCTTCCTAATATAAAGAGCAAACCCTTCCCCCAAACTATACACCCTCTTCTATTTCTAACTCGTTTCGTCCTGTTTTAACCGAGTGAATAGTCAACCGCATATTCCTACTATGATTGCAAACCGCTACAAAATTAACTCTTGTACCCCATCTGAGCTATGAACTCTATTCATATGCGCAATACATGTCCTCTTATGTAGAAACAGCCAATTGTCCTCAATATTCCACGTATACTGTAATGACTGCCATAATTTATTGTTGGTGTAATATGAGAAAGAAGAGGAAGAAGAAGCCGCAAAAGTAGTGGATGACAACAGAAGAAGAAGAAAATGAATCCATCGAAAGGCATAAGATAAAGAAGAAAAGTTACAACCGAGTGTAGTAGTAGATAAAGACGAAGAAGAAGTAGTCGAAAGATATAAAATTAGAAGACGCGAATGTAGCAGTAGGCAAAGAACAAAAGAAGACGAAGAAAAGACGTAGAAAACAGTCGAAAATTATAAGATATACGGAAGAAGACGACATGAATGTAGTTATAGGAAAAGAAGAAGAAGAAGAAAGAAAAGAGAAGAAAGAAGAAGAAAAGAAGAAGAAGAAGAAAGTAGAGAAGTAGTCGTAAGATATACCATAAGACGAAGAAGTAGTTGCAACGTATTGTAATAATTGCTATTTATAGAAGAGAAGGTATTTGAAAAGTAAAGCATAAACGGTATGTATTCAAAGAAGAGGAAGACTAGAGTGAACATAACCAATAAAAAAAAAACCTTCGTACCGAAGAAGAAGAAGACGCTATTGAAGTCAATATAAATAAAAAGGGGAAAGAAAATATATATATAACCGTTAGCATATACGAATAAGAAGAAGACGAAGAAGAAGAAGAGGAAGAAAAGGATAGGAACAACCTCTTCGATAATTGTAGAACGTAAGAGTATATATAACTATTATCCGTCTCAATTAACTTTCCAGCCAACCCTCAAGAGTGATATCTAAAGACGACGCATGTTTGTAGAAGAAGTGGATCCAGATGTCTAGAAAAGTTTCCCATAGCTATTCCCTACTAACCTGTCTTCCCCCAGATTTTTAAGCGTTTGTCAAATAATCAGGCGCAAATCCTCCGTACAACTGTAATATTGTTCCTCCCAAAACTTATTGAAAACCTAAAACAACTTTATTACTATGTTCCGTATTCATCATCCCCATACTTATATGTAACATAACATTATAAAATTTTAAAGTTTTCCTTTAACAACGCGAACATGTTTAACGAAGTACACTGTTACAAATCAGAAGAGGTAAACCCTAATATCTGTACTAGCTGTATTAGTCATCACCAACACTGACATCCACAGAAGATGTATGTGTGTAACTGAATCAAGAATTCCTAACGTATAATTCGGTTTGCTATACGACTGGAATCTATTCAAGATCCAAACGACTAATCTTCCTACCCTAATCTAAAAGTAATGGTCACGACGACGCATGAAGGTGGATGAATCTAATGATGATGCTATTACTATATAAAAAGGTTTTTTTCAAAGTCCTCCCGGTAAAATCTATTTTCAAAAATTTTTTTTTCAAATTGTTCCAGAAGAATTCAAAAGCTCTAGTCCAATTTTTTAATTATTCGTTACTAAGAGAATATATATATTGCGCTCTCTATTACCGCTTCCTATAGATTAACACTAGCGAAGGCTCAAAACTTCCTCTGATTTCCGCTAGATGGCGGTAGTATGACCATTTTAATTCATATGCCAGGCCGTCTTGTAAATAAAAATGGAAGCAATTTTATTCTTGTAATTCAAATCAAAATAATTTTTAGATCAAAACAAGAAACTCAAATAATTATTTCGTGCAACAATACGCGTCTGTGTTTATATTACGAACAAGTCTATCAATCCTGCATACAACAAAGAAATTATAATTAGTTTGAATAACCAGAACCGTATATAACTGTGTATAACAATTAAGAACACATTTAGATAATTAAAATAATTAAGGACCATAATAAATCAATGAAGGAAATTATTATTTTTTTTCAATTAATTCAGCAACATTGTAGATTGACATTTTATTTTTTAAGGACTATTTGTAATATAACACCTTGACGATAAAAAGGTATCTCCGAAACATGCACGTGAAAGTTATCAAATAATATAAGTAGATTTGTGAGAATACTATAATCAATTAATTTTTTGTGTAATTATTATCTGTAAAAATTTAGCTGAATTTAAAGATCTTTTTTTTTTCAAATATAGAAACCCTTTTTAATATCCATAAAACAAATATATAACAAATGTGGATTTATTTAATTTACATTAACCTTAATTTAATTAAAATTAATTTATATTAATTTTTAATTATGAAACCAGACGGATAATTATTAAAATATTTTTCGCATTTGTATCATAAAAGTACATAACCGAAAGAGAAAAGTAAATATTATAAAACATCGGATTTATAATTTTTTTTTATAAAATAAAATATATATCAAATGTTCACATGTTTATATAAATTAATATAATTTCTGTGTACCCGTATACTAAAAGTTTTCGTTTTTATATCTTCTTTTCTTTTAGATTCATATATTCTCGTGTTTATATTTTCTACTAAATTGTTATCCGGTTTTTATATTTATTTTTACTTTTATATTTTCTGCTATTATTATTAATTACTATTGCATAACTCGTAAGCGAAAATATTTGCCACTGAACAGATTTTATCTAGCGTTGGTTAATTATTAGTTTATATTAATATAAGAAATTAAATTAAAACCGAATTTTAAGCTATCATAAACCCTCCGTGGCGCGCGCTGAAATCTGCCCGTAATACAGGTGTATATTTTTGCATTTCGGGCGCCGTGCGAATCCGTTCGGCGTAGCTAACTGTCTTTTCGTACTAGCCCGAGCGCGAAGGTCGAACTTGTTAAACCTTAAACCCTCAAACGTCTCGGGTCTATTCACGAACTCACGCGGTCGGGCGAAACATGACCCGGAGGGTACTGTATGGAGAGCCGTGTCGTCGCGCGTTCTCCCATTACACAGCGCTCGCAAATCCCGATGGCCCAGTCCATGACAGTGGTATATTTGCGAAAAACAAATGCAATAATTAAAACCTTTCAACTGTGATTCGTTTGAATCTCAACTACATATTTGTTATACTGCGATTCGCAAATCCCGACGGCCTAGGCCGTGACAGTGGCATACTTGCGAGAAAACAAATGCAATAATTAAAACCTTTCAAACGTGAATCGTTTGAATCTTAACTACATATTTGTTATACTGCGATCCGCAACTCCCGATGGTCTTTTTTAGATTGTGACGGTGGCATACTTGTGAGATCGCATTCAAATATATTCTCTTCATACAATTATTAAAAATATTTTTCAAATGTGAATCGTTTGAATTCAAACCACATAAAATGAATGAGATATGAAATAAATCACATATTCTATAAAATGGAGCAATACTTTTACAAAGAAACAGGCATTCCAAAATCGAACTAATATATCACAAGGACCAAAATTACTACAATAATTTTCGTTCACAAAATATTAAATAATAAAAATGCAAACTGTCTATATGACAAACAACCTAAAGAAATTTCTAATACCTAGTATCACGTTTGTCTACAAATCTCAGTACGTGGTTCACATAAATGCTCAATCTTTTTTCTTTGATGTCACGGACAGTGGTCCGCGATTGTTTA